>BPLR01016524.1:0-49472 GCA_021605095.1 Caerostris extrusa
GTTACGTATTGCTAGCAAACAACTTTTAAAAAAAGAGAGAAATTCTATAGAAATATTAGCCACAATCGACAGTTAATCCCATCTATATTTATATATATTTTTGCGAAAACTGTTGAGAATCTATAGTAGTTAGTATTTGCACAGTATTTATTTGGCATTTCCAAAAATGTAGGAAAAAAATATTATTATTATACTTAAAATCAGATTGATACCATAAAAAAAAACTTATAATTAAGCCCAACATACTACTCCATATAAATTGCAAAACAACTGAATGAAATATTTTGAATAATGAAAAAGTATTATATTATAACATTTTCATTTTATTTTATTTTCATTCATACCTTTCACTAAATCTCTTTATTTGAATATTGACTGCCATATTTTATATTTATGTTCGAGAAGAGATTATAGAAATAATACCATTCATAAAGGAAAAAAATATATTGATAAATAACATGAAAGAGACTTCACATAAGCTAATAATAATTACACGCATCCCAATATTTTTTTTTTTTAAATTAAAAAGCCTCAACAAAGACTGTAAAATTTTTTTTTTTATACTGTTCAATTATTTATGATACTATCTTAATGTTATTAAACAAAACTTAAAAAAAAAGTCATTAAAAAAGCATTTAATTGTATTAACATTTTATTAAATAATACAGATATTGAATTTTCACATCAATTAAAATAATAAACTAAATAATCAAATATATTAGTATAATTGAATATACATTTGTAAGCAAGTGAATTAATGAATACAAATATCTTTATAAAATGTATTTAAATTATTTAATATTTTAGATACAAATGTTGAATCTATTTGAAAAAGATTAATGTAAAACATTGTAATAAGTCATGATACACAAATTATTTATTTAAATAAAAACAATACTTTCCCTTCAAAAAAAAAAAATTAATGCTACATTGGAAACAACAAAGGGTATACAAGATGTTAAATATTGATTATGAATAAACTTCCTTTTTAATTAATCATAATCAAACTTTTTATATATTATTTGTAAAGCCTTTGTTCACTACAAAAAATCCCTTAAAATTGTTTTTAAAAATTAAAAACTTTTGTATTTAAAATGTTTAAAACATGGACTATTCAAACCATAGATGCAAAGTATTTTTATATATAATAATATTCTAACTAATAATGAAATTACTAATAAAATAAAAAAACCTACAAAAATCAAATGCAGTCAATAATATTAACTAAAACAAAATTACTTTTGAATATTTGAACAAATTCACAAAATTGATTAAAATGAATTTCTTTAATTATCAAATCATTAACAACCAATTATTAACTACACAAAAATTATCTTTTTATCAGATTTATAATAAATTCATAATCTATATAATATATTTTTATAATGTAATGACCCTATTATAAAAATATATATAAAATTTATAATACCATTAAAATAATGACATGCTAAAAATCTTTTACGCAGAATTTTTTAAAGAAACTTTAATGGTTTAAAAACATTAGAGTTTTTGATAAAAATGGTTAATTGTTTTTGTTAACGAATTTTTAATCCACTTACCATATTCTCCCTTCATCGTGGCAGCAATGATAGCTCCACTGAACGATGGGTATTTAGCAATGATACGTTTTATAGAATCCTGAGCTGCTGCAGTTGGATTCATTCCACGCCTCATATTTTCAACGGTATTGTAACTTGAAAGAATAATAAATATTAAACATTTTTTAATACAAATAGACAAAATAAAAACTTAATGAAATTAAAAGCTATTTATGGTTAAGAGCTTATGTGTTACCTAGAATATATATATAATGCTTAAGAGTTTTATTTAAAATGAATCAAACATGATTAGTATTTTTATTTTTCTTTCACATTCAACCTATCTTACAAATAATATTATATAATGTGTTGTAGAAAATGTCGGATACCTCGGTACAAACCGCAACATGACATCTCCGTCTCCAGTGGCAGCTGCACCCCCCACATCTTGGTCTACGTAAACACCAGATCCGGGAATCGGAGAATCACCCACCCTCCTGCATGCACAACACCACAAACAGCTTTACAAACAGTACACACAATTACTGCAAATTTCACTCAACAGACACCTTCAATGGTAAATAGAAAATCAAACACTATTTTAATTATTATTCCCACAAAGTAAACAAATGACACAGCACATATTTTAATACGGAATGAAATTCAGTGCATATGGAAATCCTTTATAGTAAATGTATTTGATAATTATAATTCTTAAATTACATAAGCTGAATAAGAATATGTTGCACATAATATAATATACCAATTATATATCATTTATTAATTTTCTAATACACTTTGCAGCAATAAATTATGAATTATTATTAAAAATACAAGAATCTCTCAAAATTAATATCATTGATCTTTAAAACTACAATTGCTTATGAGGCTCTTAGAAGCTATGATTAGAAAAGAAAATTTGATGTAGAACTGCTAAAGTAAATTTATTTCTGTAATGTATTTAATTCTTTGTCACACATTTATGTATAAAGTTCTATTGTATAGCCTGTTAGAAAGGAATAAAAAAATTAAGAAATTTTTAAAAATACTGTTTTCAAATAAGCTATACTTGGGGGGGAAATATTTAAACTCTCATATTTAGTGTTTAGATCATTTAGTGACCTGAACTTAAAAGAAGGCATACATCAAAACCACTGATTTTCTGAAAATTTCTCTCTGGTGAGAATTCTTTCTCGTGTCTTGTTTCTAGAAAAATCTGATAATCAATAAATTCACACAGCATGGATGCCTCCAGGAAAATTAAGTTTCACATGGAAAAAATGTTTCTGTATTCATTTTATTTTTTCTTTTAGGGTATCAGAAATTTTTTAATGCCTTCGCAAATCAAAATTTATTAAAATTGCATTTATTTACACATTTCTTTTCATGAAAATGATATTTACTGAAACATTTGTTAAATAAAATGATACTTATTCAGATGAATTTTGAGTCTGTTTTAAAATGATAGAAATTAAATCTACATTGAATTTCATTTATATACTTTAAGATCATAAAAAATTATGTTTAAAATTAATTTTCAAGTGATCATCGTAATATTTTAATCTATAATGAATTAAAAGTATAAAATAAACTAACCCTGTTGTGAATAGAAAAAAACGTTAATTTTATGGAATAATGAGATTTTAGTCATTTACATGATCCTGAAATTCAGGTAGGCTAATGAAAATGTGTGTGTTAATTTTTTGCTTCTTCAATATTATATATTTTTTTATAAATGATATTTATTCAAATATTTTTTACATAAAATTATATTTATCCAGATGAATTTGAGTCTGTTTTAAAAATGATGGAAATTTAATCTATATTGAATTTCACTTATGTACTACATGAGATCAAAAAATAAAAATTGTGTAACTCACTTTTTGTAATTTCTTTGATATATTTATTTAAATAATCATGGTTCAAGCTTTTTTGAGTTAATGCGATTAAAAAATATCACTCTAAATAACTAGGATTCACACATAGTATTTGACTTTAAAGGTATTTTGATTTAGTGTTTCAAATAAATACATTACAGTCAGTGCTGTTTAATCTAGCAGTTAATGGCTCTATAATCCAGAACTGATCAAGTGCTTCGCTTTCAGATCTTTTTGTGTGGATTCAGACATTTGTTGACCTTGACAGCAAGGTCGTGACACAGAGTATTTTCACACAAACATTTATTGTAACTGTCAGTTTTGATTTTAGTATAACATATAACTCATAAATCTGCAAAGCTCATAAATTTGTAAAGTTTTTTGAAGAAGATATCCCAGGGAAGCAAGGCAATATCAGATACTTTCTTAATAAAAATAAGCTCATGTGTATTTTTTCTTATCATAGAGTAGCTTGTCGCAACTTGTTTCAACTACCACTGTACAGTATTTATTTTTCTTTTTATGCTGTGTTTTATCAATGAAAGAATATTCAATTATGAATGAATTTTGATTTTGCAATTGTTAGAATAAAAAAAATACTTTATTGGATATATTTATATATTGTATAATTATTATTGTATAATTTATATATTGTATTGCTTAGAATGCATATAAGCACATATTCAATTTACTTATGTGCATGTCTTAGTCATTTAAATGTTAATCTGAGCAATTTATTGTCAATATTCCTGTTAAAACAATATTGATGCACAGTAGTCCAGTAAAATCATTAATTTGAATGACTGTGGTTTTGAACATGCTGGATTAAACACTTTTTGAATTAAATTGCCCGAGTGCATATTTTTGTACATTAACTTTGATGAATATAGCTTTTTCACTGCCATTCCCAGCAATTTTTACATTTCTGCTTACGATATTAAATATGCATTATTTTTTAATAATTATTTAGATTGTGTCCTTTAAAAAGTAGTTAGAGTAAAAGGTGTTTTCATCTGCAACGAAAAAACTTATTGCCTCTGTAATTAGCATGGAATTTGTTATATTTTTTTATTTATTTCATTTGAAATTAAAATTAGGAATTTTAGACTAAAAATTTATAATAAAATTGAAAAATGAGCAAGAGATAATCCTATTTAAGGGTTCAGAGAAACGAAATGAGCAAAACAAAAAATAAACACACCCCTGACAGATGGGGTGAAGAGAAATTTCGATGGTTTGAGTACAATAATTGAAAAAATTATGACCATAGAATGGTTAATATGCATTGCCACTTAAATGAAATGTGTTACTTTTTGAATTTTGCAAAAAAAGGTATTAAAACATGATATATCATTTAACTGACTTAATAAATAGAGCTATTTGAGTACAGTAAAGAATAATAAATTGAACACTATTACTAAAGCTAACACACTGAAAATAAATGTCTTTGAAATAAATGTACATTACACCTAAACCTAACATAAATACATTCCTAAAAATTACACACAAAAAAAAAAAAAAAACTACATGAAAACTCCCACTGTACATTCTTCATTTAGATCATGTCAGGAAAAATAGCCGTCTACTTTAATGACCAGCTTAATGAATTTCTTAAAATAAATTCTTAAATTCAGAAAACTTCAAAATTCTCTGAATTTTTATCCATTACAAACAATGTTCTAATTTAAGATTTAAGATTGCCTGAAAAAAAAAGTGATTAAAAAATTTAATAAAAAGTCGTTTTTTAACATTTGAATTCAATAAAAAAAAAGAGGGATTAGGTATATATAATTTCAAAATAAGAATTTAATATTTTTTAAATGCTTCTGAAATATAAATATACTGAAAATACAATTTCAAGAGAATAAAAATGTAAATTTATTGATGATTATTATTATTTTTTAATTATTCTGTCTGGACTTACCCAGGAATTTTAAATTTTGCTCCATTACTGGATGTTCCTCCAGCAATTTTACCATCCACATCTATAGCCAACATTCCAATTGTGTCATGATTATGAGCCCCAAATTCAGATGAATCTGTTTTGTTCGTCACATATTTGCTGATGGGCAAGCATTTGTAGGGTCCACAGGAAGCTTTTGGGTCAGGCACTACATTCTGCAAAAACATATATGTGAATGAGATAAGCATTTAAAAGAAAGTATTTTTGATTTGTGTTGAACATTTATTTACATGTTTTAAAATTCATGATCCTTGATAAGAAGCAAAACTGTTTTAAATACAACTCTTAGTACTCATAAAAAAAAAAACATGTGGTACACATTTGTAAATAAATGTAACAATTGCTTTTTATTTATTGTATTTAAAAGCCGAAAATTCAAGCAATGAAAAGATTTATAATTTTTACATTCAATTATATAACAAAATTTTTATTGATAATTTTTAATTAATTATTATAAAAATTAAAACATTAAAAATAAATAAGACAAAAATATTATAATCTGGGATTGTAATATTTAGCATTACTTTAAAAAATTGAATTTCTCAGTGTGACTTATGGACTGCTGAATATATTCTAGTTATAGAAAAATGCAAGTAAAGAATGTTAAATGAAATAGAGAACAATTTTAGTAATGTATAAATAAAAATGTTATAATCTACAAGATTTAAATTTCAGACTGAATCAATGACTTGTCAGAGATGCTAATCAGATAGATGCTGTGCAAGGTTGTTTTGAAAAAAAAAAAGTATGAAAATAGAAGCCTGTTATGGCATGGAATAGACTGGAATTTGTTCTATCTGGTGTTTCTTTTAATATTGTGTCATTTAAAATTTTAATTATTAAAAATTTAAATTCTTTTTCATTGCAATTAAAATCCCTCTTAAATGGCATTTCTTATCCTATGATACTTCTTTTTTTAGAATCTTTCCTACTTGGCTGATAATTAATTTCCTACACAATTGGTGGACAAATACTATGAATTTTCTATGATAATAAAATGGAAATTAAAAATTAACTTTACATACATTTTCTTCAATATTTAAAATTTAAATAACTAAAGACAAAGTGAATAATGCTGCTGTAACTAGAATATGAGAAAGAGATGGTGTATTAAAAGTACGAAAATAAAAAAAAAAGAATAATATAAATACTTTATTACTTTTGTTTGTTAAAATCTGTGAATAAAAATTGGCATTTTTATATTTAAATACAAAAAGAATGCACTTCATTTCTGGTTATATACCAGACAAAGTTTATAATTAACAACGTTTAGATTTCTACACAAACATGCATAAATATTTATTTTTGTAATGTGGAAAACAGAAACACATATAAAAAACACATCTAACAGTTAAATACATCTGATCTCTTTGCCTATATGAATGCTCCAACTTTAACTGAAAAATTATATAATAGACAAACACCATGTGGCACACCATTTAGTGTAACGAAAACATTTTTTCTGAATTTAAATAGCAATTGGGATTATTGCATTGCATTAGCAATCACATTATAATGGGTATTTTAAAAGCCACTATGGAAAGCCACTATGGCTTTCCATAGTGGCTATGGAAAGCCACTAAAAGCCACTATGGAATATTCTATTCAGATAGAAATTAAAACCTTTGACAATCGTAAGAGAAAAATGGAATAAAAAAATTTTTAGTTGGGTCCAGGAAACAATTATCTTTAAATATATATGTATAGATATTAATATCAAATAGTTACTGAAAAAAATATTTTTTAAAAAGGAAATTCATATTGTTTTTGAGAGTTTTTAAAACATATTTTTAATCATAAATGCATAAATTAAGATTCAGTAACAATAAAACATATTACGGACAATTGTAGAAATTTCAACCTGCAATAGCAAATTTATTAAAGTAATATACAAAACTGAGTTAATTAACAAATTAAATATAATACACAACAAATTCAATCGCAAAAAAAGTAATTATTTTAACCATCAAAATTCAATCTAATTATTTTAGAATGAAATCCAAAAGTGTTGTAATTTTGAATGGATGAAATAAACAATTTAATATGTGAAAAGCAAGCAATTTAATTTTTCATTTGTCACCAATTTCATTTAAATATACTAAATGAATGCTTCATAAAATTATAAATACTTGCCATCCAGAAGTTGGGCTGACAACTGTTTTTCTTCCACTCTTTCCAGAGACCCTTAGAGTAATCTGATGATAAGCTCTCTTCTTTAAACCCCATACTCACAGCAAACTGAGTAGCTATAAAACACAAATTCATATTATTAATCAAAACACATCATTGCATTGTTACGTTTAATGGATAATTTTCAAAATATTCAAAAGAAAATTATGAAACAACAATTATCATGCTGAAGAAAACCACATAAAATACATAGATGAATCTCAATTATAATCATTTGCCAACAAAAATAATTTTAAATCATTATGAAAATAAGAATATATTATCTTACATTAAGATAGAATTACCTTCCAAAAATTAATCCACCTTTCCTTTCATTTTTATTCCATTTTTCAATAAATTTTGAATATATTTATGTTTACAATTATGCATTCTTCTATAAAAAATGAATGATTGTAGTTACTAAACATTAAAAAGTAAAAAGATTAAAAATATGAAATACATTATTTAAAAACTAAAAAATAAAAATGAGACACTCAGTGAACAATAAATAAGTCAAGTTAATAATTGTAATTCTTTAAATTGTTCAGAATTTTACTGTAATTATTTTCTTATTACATAGCATTGAAAGACGGGAGAAAAATATGAGAAAGATTAAATTGTTGTATTATCAATACATATTTAAAAACTTTTTTTTTTTCCTCAGACCTTAAAACCTCCACTTTTTTTTTTTTTGTCTTTCGAGTCTTAAATCTCCACTGGAGTCACTTTCACTTTCAGTTTCAGATACATTTTAAGGAAAGAAGAGTTTTTGAAATCGCATGATTTTCTAATTTGAAAAACTACATTCAAATTGAATTAACTTATATATAAAAATGCAGCCCAAAACTTGCTATCTTTAAAAATACTATTAAGGAAGTTTATACAAATTAAATAGATAATTTAAAATAGCATAAAAATATTTCATAATTATTTTAATAAAAATACAATTTTCTTATATAAAAATTTTAAACTAATTTTTCACTTTTAAAAAAAGAATTTCACAGATTATATTACAGAAAGTTATTCAACATAGGCTAATATCATGAGACGGTTTGACCCTAGCAAATTTAATGTTTGAATGCAGGGATATTTTGTAATATAAAATATTATAGGTATAAATTTGATTTTATTTTTCAAATAACAGAAATCCATCAAATAATTTTACTTAAAAGAAAGACAAAGATATTTTAATCCTTAAATTAGAATTTCTTTTCAATTTTTAACATCAGTTGTTTAATAAAAAAAAAAAAATTTAAACTGGAAAATTTAACAGAAAATTCATCAAAAATAAGTATGTTGCTATCCATTAGTTATAATTCTTTATCTGAAGTAATTGTTTTCAAATAAAAATACAATGTAAAAATAATTGTACAGTTACTTATATAAATTTAAAAATATATAATCTGAAAGATATGAAAATTGAATAAATTAGAACAGATAAGATTTGATAGATATTTTATCATTAAAGAAATAATATTAACATCAAATAAAGTTTGCCATTTCACTGCCTTTTAAATAGTTTTATTAATGTTATTTACATGTGGGTTGATACCAAGTGAGGAAATCATAAAATTAGCATTAAAATCATTTATACATACATAAGAGAGTAACTGTAACATAATATTACACTGCATGATTGTTTTTTTAATTAGAGTTTGACATCGAAAATGGACTTGTATAATACTTTATTCCAGTAAATTATCAGAAATTAAATATTTAGAGGGTGATTTTTTGAAATGCTTATATAAACAACATTAAAAAAATATATCAAAGGGATTTTTAAAAATGAAAACTAAAATTAAAAAAATTTTAAAAAATTTAATTTTATCAATTTCTTTTAGAGAGCTATCATTGTTAACAAGAATTTAAAAGCCTTGAAAATAATTTCTCATGAAAATCCATTAATTACAAAATGGCTCAAACTAATTCCATAATTATAATGTTTATTTTTAAAAAGCAATCAGCAATTATTGTAAAAAACATAAAATTCTTCTATTTTATCCTATTGTTTATTCTAGAATGTAAAAAATTATTTAGCAATATCAATGAATATAAAGGTATAGTGTCTAAGAATAGCATTTTTTTTTAAATATTTAGATCTCGTGTACCAATTATGTATACCACAAATAGCTCACTGGCAGTTGATGAGAGGCTCCAATGTCTTTTGGAATGACTTAAAGTGATAAATGCTCAGCATTTGCATGTCATATGAGAGAAAACCCAGAAAAACTCCCACCAGGTAGACTGATTGATGATGGACTATTTTTTTACACATATTATCACAATCACCATTGTGATAATATGTAAAAAATAATCCAAATTCTTTTCTAAAAACAGTGACAATAATTCTCCTGTGGATTCAAACATTAAGAAAACCATTCAAATACTATAATTTATAAACTTTTAAAGTCACCCAGTAAATCAATATAGAACATTATTTCAATTTACTTGTATACCAATAAAATTTAAATATAAAATACAAAAGTATAGTTTCATGTTGTAGTGAAACACTGTGTCCATTTATCAATATATAAATAAATTACTAAAAATAATATATAATCTGAGTTTTCAGAAGGTTTAATTAATGTTATACAAAAATCAATTATTTCAGGATATATTGAATATTTTTGCCAAAAAAAATTTATTATTGTTCAAATGTGCAATATATATGTAAAAGTTAACAAACATTACAGCTTAAAAACAATTTTATTATAAAAGAAAAAGAAAACTGAAATCTGCTCGGCAAATTTCAACTTATCATGTGTGAACATTGGAAAGCAGATTGATAAACTCAGGAAGGTGTCAATGTTTAATAATGCACGAAATATATGAAGCATTTGATTGGAACACCACAAGAATGGCCAAATTCAAATAGCCACATGAATATAGCAATGTTGAATAGATCAAGAACACAAAAGTAAGATAAATAAATGTCGCCGCAAATGAAGAATGAAATATTACAAATTCTACAAGAAAATTTATCACATGCAATACCCAGAAGAATATATCAAAGTTTGAAAATTCTAGGCATAAATGAAGAATGAAATATTCCAAATTTTACAAGAATCACTATCATATTCAATAGCCAAGAAAATATATCAAAAGTTTGAAAATTCTATGCATAACTGAGGAATGAAGTATTCCAAATACAATAAGAAGCACTATACAGCTCAATAGGCATGGGAAAATACCAAAAGTGATAAATATGAAACTTCAAGAAGAAAGAATTGAGTATGAGTACTTACAGCCATTGGATATACAAATGTTTAAAATCACAAGCCAAAACGTGAAAAATGCTTCAAAACCATACTACAAAGCACTTGAAGCAAAAGACAAATTCTCCAGAAAATTCCAGAGGATTAGCATTATTCATGAATCATTTCAAGAGTTAAGGGATCCAAACTACCATTTTTCCACCAAAATTTGCAAATTTGGAATATCACTTTATTTGCTTGCTGCACTTTTTTCGGATTGCACTATAAACCCCTAACCAGGTCAACATCATGTCCACGCAGGAGATAATAAGGACACTTTTTTACAGCAATTACATTAACATTAACATTCATTTTTTTTTTTATTAGGTACATAAACTTTCAAATTAAAAATAGCAATCAAAACATATCAAAAATAGCTATAAATGGTTTGCTAAGCTCTCGATGGACTTCTAGTGCTTCAAATAAGTAATAAAATTTATAATGTATATAGAAACATTATATTCATTATTACAGTTAAACTATTAGTTAGCATAATTTCCCCATTTTCAGATTTATCCCTCTTTTAATTCTCACAAATTCCACATAAAAAGTATTGATGCATAAGGACTATTCCTAATTTGTTGGATATAATCTCCAAAATATAATTGGATAATTAGAAGATAATTAAATCTAAAAAAAAAATAATGTAAATAAAGATGTTAATTATGTATGGAAATTATTAATACAATACAGTAACATTTATACATATTTATAAAACCAAAGGAAAAAAATTTTCTGAACTTATTTCTAAAAATAATTCTACTTTTATTTCTACATCAAATATTTCAATTGCATTATTAGTAAACATTCAATAAATAAAAATTACCTAGATCTCCAACTAACAAGGAATGCTCTGTATTTTCCAAAACCTTACGTGCAACCGATATTGCACTTTTAATGCGCCGAAGAGAAGCCACACCACCAACATTATGAGTTGGACTGAAAAAAAAAGCACATTTTTAAAATGAATACAATATTTCAAAGCTACTTTCATATATTTTTATTGCTATAGATACAAATTTGGATAAATAAGCATTTATTAAAAGCCTTTTAGAACTTCCATTTTACTAAATAAATTCTTTTAAATAAATAATAACGAAATTTATGCATCTAAATATACACTTCTGCATTACACAATTATTTCTTTGTTTCAGATTATACTTTGAAACAAAGAAAAGATATTAACCCTCACTTATTTTTTTTGTTTGTAAGAAACTTTAAGGATCTAAAAGAGGAGCTGAAAGTTATAAATGGAAAAACTGCTCTGGTTTCTTTGATTTCTCCCCATCTTAAGTCTGACCACAAATAGCATGGAAGAGTAAACATCCCGTTTTATGACAAAAGGGATGAATCAATTACTTGTTAAGGTTAAAGATACTTTGGGAAAAAAACTAATAATAGTTTCTATCTAGTTTCTTGCTTAATATTGTGTCATCTAAATTTTTAATTATTAAAAGTTAAAAATATTAATATTGCAATTAAAAGCTTTCCTGAATAGCCTTTTATCAGGAACTCTCTTTTTGAGTCCATTTAACTTGCCAATTTTCCACAAGATTGGTCATGATTATCTGTGCATCAACACCAATTTAATATAAAATATATCCGCTATTATTTTGCACTGAAAATTTATCTGCAGTTTCTGTCAATTTTATTCTGGGATTCAATAATTAGTGATGTGCAATAATTCAAAGATTGGATAACATCAAAAAAATATTTAGATCTTGCATAATATTTTACTTTTGCATTATTTTACTTTATTTTAGAATTTTTATCAAAATCAAATACACAAATCAAAATAAAATGTGTATTTATATTTACATTTAATATAATTAAGAAACAAAATTTGTCATTTAAAAAAGGAACAAATTTAAGTGACATGTTTAATTACTATTGAAATGAGCAAAATAATAATAAAAATAATTTTATTTTTCATAAATTTATTATTAATTACTAACTTCCTTTACTTAAATTGAATCAAAAAAATTTTTACATAAAAAATACACAGTATAATTTAAAAATGTATGAAAAAATACTTTTAAAACTTTGTCTTTTTTTTTTTTTGCAAATTAACAAAATTATAAATTATTCAACAAAATTATGATGTATTAAAAAATATTTTAGTGTAAGATCTAAATAACTTTTAAAACTCTAATTATATCGGTCTCGCATCTTTTCACACATTTCTTTGAAATTATATAAAACTTTAAAATAAGACAAAACTATATATGAATATTTTTACATAACTTATTGCACAAAAATATCTGTATATAGTAAGGTATTCAAATATTTTTCATATATTTTAAAAATTGGTAAATTAAACAAACCCATCCATAATCATTGCATCTAAAGTAGTTTCCCCATTTTCATCAGGACTTCCTCCATATCCCACAGTGTGATCGCACTGTTCAATCTCACACTGTGAACAGCCACTCTCGACTGCATCAAGAGCTGATCCTCCTTTGCTTATGACATCCCAAGCTATTCAGGAAAAATGAGTAGTTATTCATTATTTAATAATAACTTAATAGGTATATTCTTTGCATTAAGAATACTATGTATCACCTATCTCATTTTGGTTGTTATCCATGACTTATGGGTTTTTAATTTTCTTTATTAAGTTGCAATTGTACGATTCAAAACAAAGCAGTCAATGAGAGAGCATGCATTCCAAAGTCAAGTCAGATGTCTAACACCTTAGAAAAATATTCCTACAATGTTGAAATGAGTCTACAGCAGAACATGCAATATTTTCACACATTAGGACCCTTATTGGGATAACTTCTGTTTACTATATATTATTAATGTTTCTCATTCATTACAAATTCATTTTACTTATTTCTTGAAACCAGTAAATGTAATAGAAAGCATAATAGAAATACTATATAGAAAGATATCTCATTTTGGTTGTTATCCATGACTTATGGGTTATAATTTTTTGTTTTTAATTTTCTTTATTAAGTTGCAATTATATAATTCAAAATAAAGTAGTCAATAAGTTGGCATACATTCCAAAGTCAAGTCAGATATCTAACACCTTAGAAAAATATTTCCACAATGTTAAAATGAGTCTACAGCAGAACATGCAACATTTTTATACATTAGATTCCTCATTGGAATAACTTCTGTTTACTATATATTATTAATGTTTCTCATTGATTAAAAATACATTTCACTTATTTCTTGAAACCAGTAAATGCAATAAATAACCAAATATAACCGTAAATAAAAACCTATCACTCACTAAGATAATAATTTTTATTACAATTTAAAATTGCAACTATATTGATACTGTATTGTTTCTTGCAATATTTTTTTTTTTTAAAAAATGTCTTTTAAAATGGCAATAAATTTGATACATTTCTCACAATTTTTAATAAACTTTTGAAATAATAACTTTTACATAAAACTTGATTCAGGAACCATTTTTTTAAATATCAAAGAAATCAAAAATGTGAAATTCAATTAACAAAGTACCTAAGATACAAAAAAATTTTAAATTCATTCCAAAATATTTTAAAATTTTTAATATCCATTTTTTGCATCCTTCAAATTCAAAACAATTTTTTAATTCACCCTACAATATAATATTTTATTTACCTGTTATTCTTCAAATCTGCAAAAAGGTGTTACCCTATTATGAGTGCACACTCATACAGAAAAATTAAAATAGTTTCAATCACAAAGAGAAGTTTAAAAGCATTCAATACAAACTTTTTTTTTTATAATTTGTTCAAAAAAAAAAAAAAATATATATATATATATATATATATATACACTATCATAAGATTTCTAAAGATATCTTCTAAAAAAAAAAGCTTCATTATTTTTTCCTATAAAACAGAATTCATGTCAAAGCTGCCAAATTACCTTTAGCGGTACCATTAGTAAAAGGCCAGGTATTAATGACAAGCTGTAAATTGACTCCGTAACTCATACGGAAAATCAAGACAATTGAAATTAATTTTTTAAAAAAATCCATTTACTAATAATTATGGACTAACACGTTAATGAATAAACACATTCCAACTGTTATTTGTTTCACATTCGTTACCAATAATCGTTATCATTGCAGCATTTAATCAGCATTATTTAGCTTGTTTCGAAATCAACATTATGCGTCGATAACTCAAACCAAGACATTTACAGCCAACGAGTCATCGCGCATGTGCGAGAAAAGATAAACAGAAGGGATTTTTTTTTTTACTCTCGTGTCATTAAGAAAAAGAAAACAGGAATGAATGATAATTTGAAATTTCTTATCGTGTGTGTGTGGCACTGGAATTTCACAAGCAGCCCAGTGGCTGGAGTGTTTATTTAGGCACAGAAGCGAAGCCAGGAACTCCTTCCCAGAAGTCTGATTTGTCCACGAGTCCGATGATATGTTCAATTCTTGCATACGTATTTGAGAATCTGATTTAATATGCAGAAGCAAATTTTCTTAAAGGACACTTAAATAGTGTTTTAAAGAAAAGTTAAGCATGCATCATGCATATATATATATATATATTATTGGCAAATATATATGTTTATTATGTATAATAAACATTACATATATAATAATAATAAACATATATATATATATATGGGCATTTTGTACTCGCCCGACGAAATCGAAACGGACATTTGTTTGCATATCAATTTTAAAATTTTAAACAAAGGTCTTCATT
Organism: Caerostris extrusa; assembly: GCA_021605095.1. NCBI lineage: Eukaryota > Metazoa > Arthropoda > Arachnida > Araneae > Araneidae > Caerostris > Caerostris extrusa. The sequence continues at coordinate 15,469 of BPLR01016524.1, forward strand.
CAATTCATTTAATTTTTAATTGTTAAAGTCTTCATTAAACTCGTTTCATATTATATTTTACTTTTATTATTAAAAAATTATGTAATTTTTTCTTCTTCATTATAATCTTCATTCTGGGGCCTGAATGGCCGAGTGGCTCTCGGTACCACAGGTTTCAGGTTCGAGTCCCCGGCGGTGCCATGGATGTTTGTAGTGGTTCGGAATCCACTTTAAACCGTAGGTCCCGGTCCTAATAGCATCGTATAGCGTTACGGGGGCGTTGTTACTCCGCCTCCATGGCTTATCTTCAAGTGACACGCGCCTCCTGGGTCATGCAAAGTGAGTGACGCCTGTGCGGCGCTTGCCTTAAGGCATCCAAGACCAAGCTGTCTAAGTGTGTGCCAGCTGCATTAGAACAAAAAAAAATAATAATTAAATATCACGCCTTTCTTTTTAAGCTTGTACAAAAATTCTAGAAAATTTTTTTTTTTTAAATGGTAGGAAATCAAATAAGCTCGAATACTTTATTAAAAATTTTTATATTGATTGAAATTGAGGATTCTTTTCGCACGAGTCGTGACTAAGTCGTACAACTAAGGGCCGTTTCTCAATCCTGAGAGAACCGCTGCCGTAGGGTGCGAATTGTAGGTGATGCGAAATTAAATAAAAAATAACATTGATGTTTTGTACACTGTTTATTGCAAGAAATAGGAGTGCATAAATAGTGTAACCTCTCCTTTCGCAATACCTGACAACACCTACTGCAGCGACTACCGACTGAACTTCCTCAGTAGTGGTCAAGAACTCTCCCTTTTTCTTTATTAACTTTTGGTGTTTGCCCGTATGTAACTAATATATATATATATATATATATATATATATATATATATATATATAAGAAATAATTGTCAGATAACTACCAAAATTAGCCTTATTTTTTAGGAGAAAGGTATGATTACGCCTCTTGTGAATGGGGTCTCGAAGGATTTCTTAAAGACTATTATTATTATGAATGTCCTCATTAGGAAGTGCTATACCTCCACCATTTTGGAGCAACTCGAAATGCGTCCTGTTTAGAAGCGAAACATTGTGTTCGGTTTACGACCTTTGTTTGGACATTCGATTCGCGTGCATAGAAATCTTTGCAAAAGGGTTGAATGTCTTAACCCTTTTCTACCCCAAAAGGAGGTGTTTCCCTCCACCCCCCCTCTCTCTCTCTCTGCTTGTGTAACACCAAATTGTCCGTAGCGCCAATGCACAAATTCACATTTCCCATTAGCTGAAGATGTCAGCGTTTCGGCGAAGTGAAAATGATCTCGACGAGGTTGAATATAAGGGCCTGAATGGCCGAGTGGCTAACGCTCTGGCGCTCGGTAAGACAGGTTTCGGGTTCGAGTCCCGGCGGTGCTCATGGATGTTTGTAGGGGTTCGGAATCCACTTTAAACCTTTCCTATTAGGTCCCGGTCCTAATAGTATCGCAGAGCGTTGCGGGGGCATTATCACTCCGCTTTCGTATCTTCAAGTTACACGCGCCCCTGGGTCATGCAAAGTGAGTAACGTCTGTGCAGCGCTTGCCTTAAGGCATCCAAGACCAAGCCGTCTGTTTGACAGCTGCATTGGAACAAAAAAGAAATAAAGGTCGAATATGGGGGTGTTCAAAGCGCTTAAATTTTGTCCAAAAAGAGTGTAGCTCTCCCGTTTGATTAACGATTGCACGTGTATGATTAACATCAAAATTAGATTCCACATTAGAACCAAGCGGGCGCTCGATTTTCTCGGAATCAGGGGCCCGCGGTTAGAATGTCAATTATACGAACAATTCTAATTATGGATTCAAATAAGAACAGAAATATGAAATTCTTTCTTTTTAAGAATATTTATAGTTATTCTTATCGCTGTAAATAAATCTAAATTATCAGAAGAATTACTTTCAAAAAGGAAAAACATAAGAACACATTTTCTTTAGATTTTAGAATTCTCAAAAGATAATAGTCAGAATTTTTTTTTATATTATCATATTTTCTAAACTATATACTTTTATTTATTTATTTATTTATTATATATTTTTTATTTATTTTTTTTATTTCCAATGGCAGATTATGAACAGTTACAACAGAAAAAAAGAACAGCGAAAAAAAAAAAAACATACAACATACAACAACAAAATAATACAACAAGACATGCTGAAACAGAGTTCATTCATCTAACAGTAATGCCAAGTTGCAGATCTTTTAGCCACTCAAAAGTGTTACCAGGTGCACCACGGGAAGGTAGACCTTCTGCGCACACGAATGTCAAGAGTTGATCAGATGGCATCTTCAAGTATTTTCTGGAGGCAAAATTTCCAGAAAAGTTTATTATAAAATAAATTAAAAATAATAATAATAAAAGTGCAAAAAAGACGAGGAAAGACGGGTGGTATTGAGAAATGCTATTTTCTGTTATACTTCATAAAAGCAAACAAGGATGCAAAAAGATTGCGGTACTAGTGAACTCTCGAGCTATCTTAAAAGGCGGAGCCATCCTTCGTGCTCGCAGCAAGACCAAACGAAATCAGGAGGGAAGAATAAACACGTGCGCAGTGGGCGTGAAACCAGACAACGATCTCGACCACCCCCTGTCGCGGCAAGATTAAATCACGCAGAAATTGGAAAAAATGAGTAAACATCAGAGCGGACAAAAAAAAAAATCAATCTAAACAGAAAGTGAATCTCTTTCGATATTTGCATGCGCTTCGATTTCTTGTTGGACGGCCAGACCCCCGCCAAAGAGAGTCCCCCGTATCCTTTAAGAGATTGTCCTTCATTCTATTCATTAGCTTAAGAGATAATTACGGGCCTGAATGGCTGAATGTCTGGCGCTCGGTACCACAGGTTTCGGGTTCGAGTCCCAGGTGCCATGGATGTTTGTAGTGGTTCGGAATTTACTTTAAGCAGTAGGTCCCGGTCTAATAGGACTGTAAGAGCGTCACGGAGCAAAAGCCAGACTTCTACCTACCGGTGCTTCGTCACAACAGAAGCTGCCCCTTTCGCTCCATCCATGAGTAGATCACTCATGGGATGTCCGTCCGCACTGCAGGCCATTGAGGATTAGTCACAACAACAACAACAAAAAACCGTAGACATTACGTTTCAGATTTCTACCTACGGGTGCTCCATCAGAACAGAAGCTGCACCCCTCTTCCCTCCTTCCATGAGGGGACACGGCAACAACAACAAGAGATAATTAGGAGACGGATTTTGAATATTGACATTCGTCGTGGATTCATTGGCATCAGTAATCAGTCATCTTATTATTCGTAAAACGCTAAGTTTTAAAGCTATGGTGAATCCTGGGAGATTTGAAGCGAAATAATAGTCTCACTGTTCTATGCCTTGAGGTTTTAGTACCCTTTGAGAACCCATCATGAGAGTATTAACCGGTGATAGTGGCGTGAATTTACAAAGGAGCGCAAACATTTCATTTTTTTTTTTTTTTTTTTTTTGTTTGCTTGGAATTCATATTCAATCATATCAATTGAATCATATCATTCATAACTTTTTTTTTTTTTTTTTAATTGAACAACATAGCAAATTGACTTGTGAAATTGCTTTACAAAAATGGATGGTTCAGGAATAATCGAAGTGAGAACTTTACTTCCTTCATTTTAATAATAATAAAAAAAATCATTTTGCCATTTCAACGGTTTCTTTTTTCTTTCCTAATAAATAAATATAGAAAAAAAAAATTAAAAATAAAAACTTTGGAATATATTAACGAGAGAGATGTAATTTTCAAAAGTTAGATGCTGGCTCCTTTCAGAGCAGAGCAGAAAGCACTTAACCAAAAGATTTATTATTTTTTTTTATATAATTTTTTCTCTTTAAAAATGACGAAAAATAAAATAAAATATTCCACAGAAAATGCTTGGCATTGAAGAAAAAGGCTGTTTTCTTAGGTTTGCCCCCATAAGTAATTTGTTAAATATATGACTTGAGCAATAATAATTTTTCCTAACTTATTGTTTCGTAATGTAATGTAGGAGCCTGGTGGCCGAGTGGCTATCACTCGGTACCACAGGTATCCGGTTCGAATCCCGGCGGCCACCATGGGTGGTTTGTAGTGGTTCAGAATCCACTTTAAACATAGGTCCTGGTTATAATAAGATCGTAGAGCGTTGCGGGGGCATTGTGACTCCGCGTCCGTGGCTTATCTTCAAGTGACACGCGCCTCCTGGGTAGTGCAAACTGAGTAACGTCTGTGTGCAGCCTTATGGCATAAAAGATCACGATCTATATTGCCAGCTGCATTAGAAAAAAAAAAAAAAAAAATCATTTCGTAATGTTTACGCTTTTTTTTTTTTTTTTGTGTGTGGGAATGATGTATAGAGAAGCGCCAGAACAGCGATAAAGCGCCAACTGTAGTGCGGAAATACCAGGGTTGTTGCTTTCCTCTATGAAATTAGGTGTTCGCGTAAAGGGGCATGTGCGAAAAGTCAAGTAGCTGATTGCGGAAAATTTTCTTTCTGTTTATATCAAATTTTTAATTTATAGTATTCACGCTATCGATGTAATGCGTAATTTAAAAAAAAAAAAAAAAGGTGACAGGAAATAATTATATATATATATATATATATATATATATATTCTATTGTAATTTGAAAACTTTTTATAAGAGTTTTAATGTCTAATAGATAAATTTTGGCATTCTTAAAAAAAAAAGTAACAAATGATTGAGATAATTAATAATTTGAAATCGGAAAAAAATTATCATTATAAAAAAATAAGCAAGAGTGAAAAAATTAAGATTTTGAGTCTATCATCCTTTCTCTAAAAGTGACATTTCATACTTTATAAATATCTAAAAGCCTTAAATGAATGAGTGAAAAATTCCTTAAGTTGAGAATGAGTTTCAAATTGAACAGTACTACATAGAGAACTGATACAACTGTAAGTATAGCACACCGAATGAAGAACTATAATATTTCACTACAATTTTTTTTTTTTTTTGATAATTATTATTTTACCATTCATATTTAATATGAAAGAAAACCATTAATTATTTCACCATTTATTATTAATCATTTTATTATTATTTATTTTATATGAAAGGAAATCAAGGAAGTTTTATTGAATATTTTATATGAAAGAAAACCATTAATTATTTTACCATTTATTATTAACCATTTTATTATTATTTATTATAAACCATTTATTGTTTTACCATTAATATTTTATGTAAATTATCTTTATATGAATATTTTATTTTATGTGAAAGAAAAGTGTAAAAATAGACCAAGAGATGGCGACACAAGTTACTCCTTATAAATGTTTATCTGTAGCCTTACGCGTTTTGTAACACATTATTAAAACACTATATTTAAAAATTGTGGTGTAATAAAGAAAGTTTAAATGATTTGAACACATTCATTTGTTAATTTCGTTACTGTTCTGAGTTGTGTAAGATGAGATAAATAAGTGAACTATATTTTAAAAGCGCATTCGCACAAGTTCTGCTGCGTTGATGATCTGTGAAACGCCTACCCGTCTCAATGTTTCGTCAGTTGCTGTTTGGCAGTCGTCGAGTCGGTGTTGTTTGAAGTGTTGTCTTTTGACTTGCGTACTGTTCCGTGGTCGTCAAGTATGGTAGAAATGGATGTGATAAAAACAGAGCAATTTGGCGAAAGAAGGGACGATGATGATGAAGAAGTTTTAAATCGGAATATCGTCGTGGAGCCGGTTGTCGGGGCATGTTTAGACGAGGCTTCAACTTTAGAGACTTGTACCGATTATATCAATGAAATGAAAATAAGAAATGCAGTTTCGCCGGATAAAACTAAGCATGATAGATTTTCAGATGACAGAGAAAAGCAGCGTCTGAAGGAGATGAACGAGAGGAAGTGTATAAAAATTCGAGATGATATCAGAAATTACAAGTTAGCTCTGTCCAGTGAGTTATTTAAAGAGAAAATAAAATTATATGGATTGGATTTAAGAAGTGATCATCCATCAGTGAATGATTGTACTTCTGATTCAGAAGTGGGTAGTCGTCGACGTCGAGAGAACAGTACTTGCAGTACAGATTCAGTTGATGATTTATACAATTCTTGTGAAGATGAAGAAGAATATTTTAATATTGAATCAGCTGCTCCCGACTTCATTTCCGCTACCACTTGCGAGACAGAAGACTACATCGGAAAGGCCAATCAAGAACTGGTCTTGGAGTTCATGCATCTGGAAGATGAGATAGAAGAAAAAAAATCGGTTTTGGATCACATCAAATCGAACGAGGAGAAGATTCGCATTTTTAGAGAAGAAATCGAAACTCTTAAAAAAGAGAACGAATTGCTGAGAATTGCGAACGAAGATCTCGTCCAGCATATTCGATCCTATTTGCAGTCTAAAACTTAAAAAGTTATGTACTTAATAGCAGACTTTTTATTCTTCATCTAGATTTCTTGTAACATTTCATCGCATTGTCGTTCTGTTAATACTGATGCATGTATATATATATATTGTTCGCTGTATAAATTCGCTTAAAAAATGAGAGCTTGTTTTGAAGTAAAGAAGAAAAATAATCTACCATTTTTTTTTTTTTTCATTGCGTTCTTTTTTTTTCCTTCTCTGAAAAATTGCGAAGATTAATTGAAGACATAATTCAACGAGGTAAGATTTGTTTTGCTTTTTGAATTGATCAGTGTGTGATGCCAGATTCTGGAAATATAGCTATATAGTAACTATTTAAAATATTATATAATAATAATATATATATTTATTATAGAAATATAGTTTCACTTTTATTAAAAAAAAAAAAGGGAAAGAAACTAGTAATGTATTAAAGTGCTAAAACACGCATTGTATTGTGGACACACGCATTGTATTTTGAAAATTAATTGATTAATTAATTTATTTTAGTTTTTTTCATTTTGATGCTTGTTAGATATTAAGAAGATAAAACGTTTTTATAAGTCATTTAAGAGGTTATTTTCTGATTAAGACCACACTTCGTCAGGAGTCGCTTTTAATTTAAAATTATGTAAATTTCAAGTGGTTATTGTAGAGCTATGTATATGCGTATCTTTTAACTGAGTATTGAAAAGAGTAGAGTAGAGGCTAGTGTTTGATTGGAGTACTTAGGATTACCCTGTACCTCCGTATAATTTTGCCCTATTAACTTAAGGTAGTTGCTACTTTTGAAAAAATACTCTGTATTAGAAATTATTTTAGGAAATGTGATTGTTTTAAATATTTCTTTAAAATTCATTATCGAATTTTCATTTAGCAGGGTATATATATATATATGTCTGCGATCTGTTTAAATGAATAATTTAAATGCTATTTAAAATTGTGAAAATATGTTTCATCATATATTGGCCTTATGTTTTATCTTGTTATATGTTTAAGGAAAAAAGAATGTGAACTAAATACTATTACTTCTTCAGCGATAGTTTTTTTTTTTTATTCTATAATGTCTTGTATTCTTCAAATTTTTTTAATGGTGCTATTTTGAATACATTAAGATTTAAACTCTGATATTACAACAAAAATTTCCTTTGTATTGAAAACATTATTTTTTATGTGATGATATTTTGATTGGCAGTTTTTTGTTAATATTTGTTTACTATATAATTGAACGTTAAAACTAGGGATTATATTGAACTTCAAAAAATTATCCTTTTAATAATATTTTAATTTTGTTTATTAACAATTCAGTTAATTTTACTCACAACGTTAATTGTTTCAGTCATTTGAAATGGTTTATGTCAGAATTTGAATTTAAAAGGTAACTCAATAATTTTTGTTTATTCTAATTGATTCTTAAGCAATTTTCTTCCAAACTTTTACGATAATTTTATAATCATTTTGTGCTGATGATATTCGATTATTTAGTATTCTTGGAACTAGTGGCGGGGTTTCTATTAGCTTATATTAACTCAGTAAGTTCTTTCTTTATTTGCAGTTTTTTTTTTAATTATGTTTCATTATATGTTTTTGTGATTCCTTATTATTAGAATTCTTGCTAAATAATATGGGATAGGTTTGTGCCACCAAATTCGAACACTAAGATAGGCACAAACCGGTGTTATGATGTTCGAACTCATTGAAAAGGAAATAATTTATTTTAAGTTTATTCAAATTATTAATTAAAAATATATATATATGCGAAAATTTTTGATCAACACATTCTTTGAGGTTCTTGAATTTGAGATTATTAATAAATTAGCTTTGTAAGTTTATTAAGGAATGCCTTGAAGTGTTGGAATTTCAGTTTTCACCAAAGAATTTGCATGAGTCGCCCCTCAAAAAAAAAAAGAAACCTTGTTTGTAATGTGTATCAGACGTTTACGCTGTATTCTAAGAATTACAGACATTTTGCCGGGTTTTTTAAAATTTTATTTATAATAAAGAAAATGGATTTTAGTTATGCTGCATACTGTTAATACTTTGCTTTAAAATTTATATGTAGAATTTTCATTGCTTTCAACTAGAAAGAAGTATTAATTTTAAAAAAAAATGTTGAAAATTGTAGTATTGGTAAATGAATGTCCTTTGCAGTTTAAAGATCTTTAAAAAAAATTAAATTAAATTTGTTCATTGCATTTTTTTCGTAATTTATTTTTTTATTTTTAAGGTCATCTCAAGATTGGAAAAAAAATTGCAAGACCCGTCCCCGTTTTATTGCAGCATAAAATTCAAACAAAGAAAATCTAATCTTTTCTTTCCAAAATAGAAATATAAAATGACGGATAAACTTACAAGGGACAAAAGTATTCAAGTATACAGATTATATATATAAAAAAATTTAACTGTAAATCTAGATGTAAAGAAAATGTATGTAAACAAACTACAAAAATGAGACACTTATTTATTCGTTTTTTTATTAAACGTTTTTTTCTTTTATTTATTATTTTTTTTTAAAGCTCTTATTTGTATAAAATAAATAACTCAAGTGCAATCTGTTTTAGTTGATTTCTTGAAGACCACTTTGCTTGTGCATAATTTTCACATATATTGCAATCAGTATTTATAAATGTATGACAACTGCACAGTATTAAAATCACACTAACATAAAAATTCTTCATTCAATACAGAAGCGGAGATTTTAACAAATCTGTTTAGTTCAATATTCCTCAATTCAATAAAAAAGAATTTTTTTTCTATTTTAAATATTAATTTGTATTTATTCATTATTTTTTGTAAATATTAGCTGCACACTCGTTAAGAAATCTGCGGTAAATTATAAAAGCTGAAAACTTTTGATCGGAGAAGTCGATATTTATTTAACTTTTTTTTATAAGTTAAATAAATATCGACTTTCTCCGATCAAAATTGCTTAGTACTGAATTTGTTTTATTTGATCATTAAATGCAGCGTTCATTTCGATGTTATTAAACGTCACCCTTAAAATGAGAGTTTTCAATGTTTCACTTTCAAATAAGAACTGAAAAAAAAATTTTACTTTTTATGTTTAAACTTAAATGTACCGTCTCTTCTATTCGTTCATTCCACTGAATCATTCGTAGTAACAGGTGGACTGAAAAGTTCATAGGCTGACACATACATGGCGCTAGTAGTATTAAATTCATAAGACTTTTTAGTTAGCCCTAACCTTCAAAAGACACGTGTATAAATTTGACAGCTGTTGCACTATTAGCATGTGAGGTTATAGCATTTTTAGTGTTCACACGTGCAGTCCACTCGGCTGACTGTCCATTGGACTCCGGTGTGAAATGATGGAGCCATGTTTCATCCATTGTCACATATCGACGCAAAAATTCTGGTTTATTACGATTGAACAGCTCCAAACACTGCTTAGAATCATCCATTCGTCGTTGCTTTGGGTCGATTGTGAGCTCTGCGCGGCACCCACTTTGAACAGAGCTTTCGCATATCCAAATATTCATTCACGATATGTCCAACACGTTCCTTTGATATCTTTAGGGTCTCAGCTATCTCAATCCACTTCACTTTACGGTTATCAGAAATCATTTTGTGGACTTTTTTTTTGATGTTTTCGTCGGTAACAGCCTCTTTGGGGCGTCCACTGCGTGCATCGTCCTCGGTGCTCATTTCGCCTCGTTTAAATTTAGCAAACCCCTTCTCTACTGTTGATTTTCCTGGTGCAAAGTCCGAATAATGTTTATCAAGCCAAGCTTAATAGTATTTTTAGTATGTCAAGCAAGCCTTGGCTTAAATAGTATTTTTTTGTCGCCAAAAAGCAATGCTTTATTAAGACACGAAATTCCTTTTATCCATTTTTTTCAAACTAACAAAAGTTGCTTCACTAAAAATGCTACAACTCGCATACTAATAGTGCAACAGCTGTCAAATTTATACACGTGTCTTTTGAAGGTAAGGGCGAACTAAAAATCATATGGATTTAATGCTTGTAGCGCCATCTATGTGTCAGCCTACGGACTTCTCAGCCCACCTGTTAGCTGTAGAATATAGGAACACTCGACTTTCATAATGAAGTGTACTTGAACTGTGTTGATGTGGAGGTCGTTTACTCTGTAAATATGCCTGTCACGCACATGGATTTGGATCGCCTGTCACAGCACGCGTCAGTTCTTTTCCGCATTAAAAAAAAAAAAGACTCTCATTGAAAACAATATTCTAAGCAATAAAATCAATAACAAATGAACAATATTTTTTATCTAAACAAAACAATACAATTACAATATCTAATAATATATAATCTAAACAATATTTTTGATCACTATAATTTATCTGTGCAGTTCTTCGAAAGCAAAGTGACATTTTTTTTTTTTAATTAGAAATAAGAAAACTAGAATTAAATTAACTAGAAAAATAGACTAGAATTATAAGAATAATTTATAATAATAGAATATTTTAATAATAATTTTAATTTTATAATAATTTATAGAATAATTTAATTCTTATTAAACTAGAATTAAATTAGAATTAGAAATAAGAACAAAATTAATTTTATGTTATTTCAGTTTCTTCGAACACACAATGAATGAACATCACATAAAAAGCAAATGTTATTGTTTTTCAAACTTTTCAATGGGGCCAAAATATGTGAAAAAAAAATTCTGCCGTTTGTTTGGAATTTTTTTCCCCCGAAAACAAGTTATGAATATCTCTTTCTTTTTATTAAGAGGATTTTAATGTTAAATACACTTTGAATGTTCCGTGCTTCTATATTAATGAGTTACAGGAAGAAATATTAACAAATAATGCAAACTGCTCAACATCAAAATTTTTAGTTAGTATTTCTATTTATATTTATCAGAAAATCTATTGCAAAAATTTTTTTTTTTAAAGTTTTTGCGTATTTAAAATTGCTAAATGAAAAAAATAAATTTAAATAATAACGCAGTGAAAATATTAAATATGAGTATTTTTAATTGAATCATGAAATACTGTCTAAAATTCCTTTAAAAACTATTCAATACACATTCAATTTGGCATAACATTTCTCTCAAAAGAAATTATGTATTTCGCGATATTTTAACAAAGAACGTTGTCTTTCCTACATTTATCAAATGAAACAAAAATGTGTGCTTCAAAATTATAATTGAAATGTATTCTTATATATACATATATATATATATATATGTGTGTGTGTGTCATGACATTTATATACAATATTATAATTGCTAACGATATATATAATTGTTTTCCTTAAATAGCTACTAATATATATATATATATATGAAAAGTCGTGATTATAATATCGTATATAAATGCCATGACATGTTATTTTATTCAAATATTTAATTTAATTTTTTTTTTTTTTTTTTTTTTTTTTGCCTTTTTAAGTTGTTAGCACTGTCCTTGACATCTGTGTGAAATTCTACGTCAAAATATTCATTAGTGTTTGAGTTACGCTTGGTTTTGTGATACTGATTCTGGCGATTTTTGAAATGTCTCTTCAATCGACTCAAAACGTTGTACCCGGAATGGTCTTTTGAGTTTAGGAATAGTCAGATAGCACGATGCTATGCCAGGTGAATACGGTGGTTGTGGAACGATATGGGTTTCATTTTTTGCGAAAAAGTCACGAACAATCAATGCAATGTGAGCTAGCGCATTCAGTGTTTTTGGTATCAATCAAGATTTGACGCGTTTGAGGAACAAAACATCTGTTAAAATGGAATTTTTAAATTCCAACATCATCAGCAAGATCTCTAATTGTAAATCGACGGTTTGCAAACACCCAATCTTTAACTTTTTGGACGTGAGCTTCGTCGGTTGAAGGTGGGTGGTCGACCAGAGGGCTCTTCGTCTTCAACGCGTTTTCTGCCTTCTTTGAACTGTTTATACCACCTCTAAACATTACTTTCCGATATAGGAATGCTCACCGAATGCCTTCTGCAACATTCTATACGTTTCCGCAAACAAAATTGAACGCAAGTTCTTGCTCAATTCATTCAGAACATTTCATTAATTGCTGGAATCAGTTTCATCATCTCACAAAACCAAGCGTAACTCAAACACTAATGAATATTTTGACGTAAAATTTCACACAGTGCCAACAACCTAAAAAAAAGAAAAAAAAATTGAAATATCATATGCTTACTTTTTGGACACAGTAGTAAATAATGAAGGATTCGGATAAATCCAAGTAAAATAATGTACAACATATACAGTAATCTTATTGCATTTCATATCTTTGTGCAATTGAGCAATCCAGTCTGCAAAGCCTTCTGTTGACAACCCAGTGAACAGAAATAAAAATAATCTAAAATACAAATAAAATGAGCAGTAACCATTTGTTAAATTAATAAATAAACACACTCCATCTAGAATTTAAAAATCCTCGCATTGTTTCTTTTCAGTTCAATGGGTGGGTTCCTTGGCCCTGCGAGCATCTTCATAACAAAGTACGCGTCTGAATAAAATTCAAAAATAACAAGAATGTAATGTTGATTTAACTTTCAGTACACGAAGTTGAATTTATCTGGTAGGGTCGCAGCTTTGCTTTTACTACTACACACGACAATTGATTACACACGGTTGTGTTTGTCGCTCTACGGTCAGCTTGTGCACACTGTAGGCTAAACAGATAGGAACCTACAGTTTAAAGTGGATTCCGAACCACTCACACACATCCATGGTACCGCCGGGAATCGAACCCGAAACCTGTGGTACCGAGCGCCAGCCACTCGACCTTTCAGCCCCAAATGCCAAAGTAATTCATCAAATAGTTTTTATTTATAGATTTTTTTTTTTAAATATTTACAATTTAAAACATTTATGTACGTGTATATGCTTTGATCCAAACGATGCGGGGCGAATTTTATTTTTTGATCTTCAAAAGAAAAAAAAGAAGATTTCGATTTATATTTCAAAGGAACAAGAAACTGGTTCGAAACAGGATTGAACGTGAAGCAGCTTGCTTTTTTCGAACGGTTTTAAAAATATGAACCCAGCTGCTCCGTTCGTGAGGGGTTGGGGGGGAAGGGGGCACGGCCTGGGAGCTGTCTCAGAGCGGCGGGTTTCCGCTCCGTTCAAAGTCTGCGAGAATCGGAATTCACCCGTTTTAAAGGAGATCTCGAATGTGAGTCACTGGGGATCCTTCAAAAAAGGAAGGAAATAATAATAATAAAAGGTGAAAAGTGGAGTTTAAAAAAATTGAAAACAAATAAATCATTTTATCTTCCCTTTATCTAAAAACATTTGTTGTCCTGATGGATATAGGGTTTGGAAAAAAATGACATGATATCGAATTTTGCTGTAGAACAAAGTCTTGTGTTTCTCGTCGGTAGTCGGGGAGAATAATTTTATTAAGTGTAATGAATGCGATAAACAGTAGAAGACCGATTCGTCTTAAAATTTATTGAAACGCACTGTTGATAATTTCATTTTGGAGGCAGTTTATAATTATATTCGTGTTAAAATGAATTTTAATTCAGCTTACGCATGCCCTCTTAACCTTTATGAAACTTTTTTATTTATTTATGAAATATTTTGCATAAATATATTTAAAAGACGCTTTTTGAAATTTTGGCAGTATCTGTGTCCGTTCCTGTATTGCCACCGATGACAGTGGGTTGCTCACGGATGAGAGCTTTTACGCAATACTCGTTACAGTTTAAAGAATCATCCAATTTATAAAATAATATAATTTTATCTTGTGACCATTGTGTTGAAATAACCGTTGCCAAGTTAAAATTCATTTGTATTTTTCGCCATTTTTTATCCCTCGAAATAATTTAAAGAATTAAAACTTAAATGTGAATCCACTTTTAAAAATGGGGTGCTTTGCTTTCCAACTTACCATTCCATTCACTTGAGTTCACACAGTAGCTAATGAAAAAGCTTTTTTTTTTTATTTCTTTTTATCGGTATTTGCATATTTAATTGATTTTAATATTTTTTTAGCTAACCCACAATTTTTTTCTATTATGATTATTTCTCATTTTGTGGATGACATGATATCGAATTTTGTTGTAGAACAAAGTCTTGTGTTTTGCGTCGGTTAATTATTGCTGAATTTTAATCTTATAATTCAGATTATTAAGTTAAAAAAAATTTCCTGTTATTTGCTCCTTTTTAAATATAAATTTCTTCTACTGTTCCAATGAACAGAAAATTGACAAAAAAGCGTAAAATCAGAATATAAACTGCTGAAATGTAATTTTATTTCTGGGAAAATCAAAATATGAAACAAATTGGGGGGGGAAATAAATTTATTTTTCAGAGAATGTTTTGTATTCAAAGATTACTAAAATAATTCTTTTCAATGCATGTACATTCCAGTTCTGACTTGTTCAAAACCGTCGTCTATTTCGTAACAAAGCAGATTATTTTCGTGCTCGTTTGCAATCATGATTGAGCAAACAATCGTAATCGGCATCATTCGAACCAAAAGTGGATGACAGCAACCGAAATAAAGTGAAAAAGATCAACGCAATATAGGTTAAATAACTACACTGGCAACTAGGGACTGCAATATCGGACCAAAAGTTCAATACCGGTATTCGGTATTTTTTAGATCTTAATACCGGGATACCGGTTTTAATACCGGTAGTAGAAATTTTAGAAAAAGAAAGAAAACACAGGTGTTTCTTTGTTTTATTTGCCAGCTTTATTAGAGCATGTAAATATCACAAAAATATTTGTAACTTATAAATTCTAACAGTATATAAAGAATCACAAAAAGTAAAGGAACATCTTATTTATTTAAATCTCAAAAAGTGTAAATATCACTATTCAGTCTGTGGTAATATTACAAATTTTGAAATGCGATCTTAAAAAACATAATGCATCAATTGTACTACCATTAAGCCTGAACGTAATTTTGTGCAAAAATGACCAGCTGTCGAAAACGCTCTTTCAGTATCTACGCTATTGGGTGGTACTGTTAGCAATGCGCGATGTACTTTTTCCAAGTATTTACCTCTAAATCCCTCATCTTCAAATAAATCTATTTCTCGTCGGATTGTTTTGGATACAGCTGATTTTTGTATTGTATTTTGGTTTGTTAAAATTTTTTTAGTTATCGCTAATTCTAATTTTTGTTCAAGAGACAATTAATTTTCACTATCAACATTAGTGTCATTATAATCTCCGATAACTGTACCGAATTCTTTTGAATGTGGATAGGTTCTGAATTCTGAATAAGAATTTACAGATAAGAATAAGAATTTCACAAATAAGAATTCTAAATTTCTAGTAAATACCGAAAAACCGGTATTTAAACTTGTGAATACCGGTATTACAAAACTACAAATGGCTCAAATTACCGGTATTCGGTATACCGATATTGCAATCCCTACTGGCAACTGGCGTACCGATTACGGAGTACAAACAGGGGGAAATACCCCTTAAACCTCCTCATCTTAATTCATAAATATGTTTTAAATTATAATTGGCTGCTTCATTAATGTTAGTAGAAATGCAAGATAAAGTTTCAAAACATTCAAGTTAAATGGTACTCGAAAAAAGATTAAAAATACTACTAATAAAAAAAGTAAAATGCAAAATAAAAGAATTGAAAATGAAGCTTAAATTCAGTACAATTAAGGATCCGTTGTCGATACCAAAACTATTGAAAAAGTAAACAGAGTATTAACTCATTGCGATGCAAATAGTACGTAAAGAGTTATGCTGAACGGTGGGGAGCCATGATGAGAGATGCTGAAAAGTAAATGATTATCCCCCCGAAAAAAAAAAAGGCCAAAAATCAGAACCGATTTTTATTTATTTTTTCAATTTTATGTTTTTTATTTTTATTTATTTATTTATTATTATTATTATTATTTTTATTATTATTATTCCATCCTTTTTATTTTCCTAACAAAAAAAAAAAGGGATAAAAAAAGAAATAACTACAATTTCCGATAATCAAACGAATACCACATAAATGAAGCTTAGCGAATGTAACATAAAAATTCCTTTTATATTTTAAGTTTCAGAGGTTTTTTTAAGGCACAAAAATAATTTGTAAAATGTAAAAATGTTTTTTTTTTTTCCCTCTAAAAATGACAGAATTTGTTAGAAGAGATTCATAAATTGGTGCGTGGGTGTAGCATGAATCGGCATTTTTAAGGAAAGCAACCAAAAGATCGTGTCTTTCAATTCCAAAGACTTTGAGCGCCATCTATGAATCGATTTAAGAGGTATATATTTGACTAACAAAAAGCATTCATTTATTTTTGGAATCATTTGTCATTGATATTCACGAAGGAGAATTTCTGAAACAGTTGAAAAAGCATATTCAACTCATATTGGCTCGTGTGAATTTCGTTATTCGTTTGTAGATACGAAAGCACGCAAGTAGGGATTGCAATATCGGACAAAAAGTTTAATATCGGTATTCGGTATTTTTTATATCTTAATACCGGTAGTGGAAATTTTAGAAAAAGAAAGAAAACACTGGTGTTTCTTTGTTTTATTTGCCAGTTTTATTAGAGAATGTGAATATCTCAAAAAATTTGTAACTTATAAATTATAACAGCATATAAAGAATCACAAAAAGTAAAGGAACATCTTATTTATTTAAATCACAAAAAAGTGTAAATATCACTATTCCGTCAGTGGTATTATTATAAATTTTTGAAATGCGGTATTAAAAAACATAATGCATCAATTGTACTATCATTAAGCCTGGAACATAATTTTGTGTAAAAAAATACCAGCGGTCGAAAACGCTCTTTCAGCATCTACGTTAGTGGGTGGTACTGTTAGCAATGCGCGATATACTTTTTCCAAGTATTTACCTCGAAATCCCTCATCTCCAAATAAATCTAGTGATGATAATGATGTGATCTAATATGAGTATATGTATAATAAATCTGAAAAATATTTTGAAGTCATAAAATATGATATGTAAATACAATGTGAATAACAAACTCACCAATTTAAAAAATATCGAAATATTGCACACTTTCTTAATAACTACAACCTTGTTTTCACAGATAAGAATTTCCAGTTTTCAGATAAGAATAAGAATTTCACAGATAAGAATAAGAATTTCACAGATAAGAATTCTAAATTTTTAGTAAATACCGAAAAAGCGGTATTTAAACTTGTGAATACCGGTATTACAAAATTGTATAAATGACTCAAAATACCGGATTGCAATCCCTACACGCAACTGCGTATTAATATAATCAATAAAGCATCCTATTTTATGAAATTCGCCTTGGACTGTTATGTAATTAATTTTTGTAAAAAAAAAAAAAAAACAAAAAAGAATTGCTGTAATTCATTATGACAGTTTTAACACATATCGATTGATTGTAATCATCATTATTCATTTTTATTCCGTTTTTTTGTTTTAACTGTATAAAGTACCTTACACTATAACAAAAATTTTATTATTTCATTTATTTCTCATTTTTTTTCAAAATAAAATTAATGTGACTTCAAAATCGGTTTACATTGTAACTCTGATTTCTCAATATTTTTAGCTAACTTTTTGAAAATTTGTTTTTTTTGCGTTTTTAATCGACATTTTTTTTTTTTTATTATTATTTAATTTAATATATTATCAGTTTATTACATTTATAAATTCTTTTTAATTATTTTTATACTTGTACATTTTTAAATCTGTTTGACACATTTATAATTTTGATACTATTTTCATGTAAAAATAACCATACATTTTTTTTTGCTATTAAAATTTTCATTTTTTTCTATCAATAATGGAATTTTTTTAATGAAATACATTATCCAAGCAATCAGAGGAAAAGTTTTAGTGTATTGGGGAAACATTTTAGTGTTAACAAAGTTTTAGTGTATTGGAATTATTTCAATCAGTCTCTGTTAAGAGGGTCAACTGAAGAACGTTGGCGTCACTGTTTAAATTCAAGGTAAGGAATAAATTCTTCTTAACGCTTCCTTTTTAAACGGATCTCAACCGTGTGCAAGATTAGGTAAGATTCTGTGAAATTTTTTTTGTTTTAATTTATTTCTTAATGCATGTAAATCGATAATTATATGGATGTTTCAATGTACGGATAGGATGTTTTGCATACATTTAAATATCAATGTATTTCATGTTAATTTTTTTGAAATACTTTAGTTGATTCATAAAAATGAAGTCATTTAAAAATATTTTGTTTCTGTAGTTGTTATTTTAATTTAGTGCATGGATGGTTTTAACTCTTTAAACTCATGAATTTTTTTTTTTTTATTGAGTCCTATATTTTTGTTGTATGTATCCTTTGATTTGTACAGCTTGTTTTTATTTTTATTTTAATATGGGAATCAATAAATTTTAAATTGGTAAATTATGTCTTTTTTTTTTTTTTTTTTTTTTTCTTTTGTTACTGCTGTTTTATGTGCATTCATTATATAAGATGGAAACTTATAAAATTTAAACAGGTGTTTTTTTTTTTTTTTTCCGCAGATAAAAAATAAATAAATAAAAAAAAAAGAAAGAAAACCAGTATTTTTAAATTTTCAATTCATTTTACAGTAAAAAATTGTGTAAAAAGGTATACAATTTGAAAAGGTAGAAAGGTTATTGACCCTAAAGATGTACGTTCATAAAAACTCACAAAACTGTAAGTTATGCTAATCGAAACGATCACAAGGTGTGAAAGGAATAGAAGTGTTATGTCACTTAACACGAAATATGAACAACTAAGAGTTCTGGTCCGAAAAAGCAATTATTTTGCTTATCATGGAATTTCAATCAGAGATACGCAGGCTGCAGTTGGTGGAACACTTGGCCTACCATTGCTTTTGAAAAATTTTTTTTTTTTTTCCTCTAGTCTATAACGTTAGTGGGATTCATTTCAATTATGTGTTAGTTGTTATGCTTAAGTTAATTTTTCTGCATATTATGCTTGTCATGAAGATTTACTTAGCAAGTCAATAAAACCGAGTTATTATCATTCTGTGTTTTTTTATTCACCTTATTACAATAACAATAAGCTATTCGCTGTCGCGGGTCGGATTTGGCCTGCGGGCCGTAGTTTACAGACCCCCTGTTCCAGACCATAAAAATGAATTTTAAAATGAGTATCTGTCAAATTGTCATCTACTCTCTGTCCATGTTGGCGCACATGACTTAAAAAATAGTTGTTCCGTCGTCCTTTTCTTACCTTGGGATAGTAATCCAAATATCAGCACTGTTAAACCTCCGCCAGAAAATACGAATGATTAAAAGCCACCTGCGAACTTATGTTACCACGAACCCACTGAAGAGATCGCGGTCCAGGGCAGAGTTTAAGAAATCATCTTAAATTGTTGCACAGCATTGAAAGTAGTTTTGCCGCTTGAATGTCTGTTCCGAGAATGTCCACCGAGGAGCTGTAAAATATTACGACGCGAAGCATACCATCGCGAATAGAAATGTGTGATGCTTCAGTATCGCATTGCAGCAAAAAAGGTTTTCTGTGCATCTTTATGAACATAAAAAATTTTTTTTTTTTATTTCCAGTGGCAGATTGTGAACAGTTACAGCAATAAAAAAGAACGACGAAAAAAAAAAAAAAAAGAACAGAGGGTAACAAAACATGCTGCAACAGAGTTCATTCATCTAACCTATCCCAATATCGCTCGGCGAGAAAAGTCTTGCTCAGAGCAGGATAGTGAAGTAGATGCGTGGAGTCCATGGCCTCTCCAGAGCTGCTGCATGTCGGGGAAGGAACAATTTTCGAGTCTGTAAAAGAGGGTTTCGCAGGCAGTCATGTCCGGTGGCTGAAAGTCGAAACGAGCGACAGCTCTACGCCTTGGACCATTACATAGATTTGGGATGGCATTCTTCCAGGACTTTTGGGAACACGGTTGTAGAGGTCTTTAATTGATCTTTTGATGAGATTTTTGATAGAGTGGAAGGATATAGGACAGAACATAACATTAAAAACAATAATAATAAATGAGCAAGGAAGCTTATTGCCCAGTAATCATTTGGGTTTTTATGTAAATTGCCGAGGGTAAAACAATACGAACATTTTTGTAATGTTAGAAAAAAAAAAAGAATCAATGTTATTTCTTAATAATCAAAAAAATGGATTTTACTCTAAAATAATAAAATTTCCTTGTAAATTAGCAGAGTGATTTTTTTTTAAATTTAAAAAATCATTTTTGTACTAATTGATAATGCCGTATAAAAAGTAAGACGATAGAAACGAATACTGTATGCGGAAAGTCATTAAGGAATGAAAAAAATTAATTTTACTCGTATATAAATAGAGGATTCGAAGATTGGACAAGAAAGAAAAATACAATCCCCAATAATTGCAATTTTCATTTCAAGAGAATTTTATTTATTTATTTAATTTTTTTAAATCTGTTGCCAAATGTTTAAGAATGATTTATTATGGAAAAAAAAATCATAGAGTAAAACAGGAAACCTCACAACAACAATACTAAATAGGACTTTGAACTCCAAAAACGAATGAAAAGTTGTGACGTCATCCATGCCTAATTCTTTCACGGAATTTTGACCTAAATAATTTGTAAGCAGAATGCAAAAATAAAATTAAAAAATATTTATTTTTTTAAAAATAACTATAGCGCCTGACACGTGCATAAATGAGTAAATACACAAAATGCTGAAATATTATTGCTTTGAAATAATTTATCTTGAATTTTTATTATTATTATTTTTTTTTTGCATATTATTTTAAATGACAATATTTTTTTTTAAATACAATAATGCATGATGAAAGAATGAATGTGACTCACCCACAAAGTTTTCGTATAAGAACACTTAAATTAAATAAAAGTCTCTTTTAGATGTTTGTTAAACAATACTTCACTGAATATCCTCGAGATTTAAGAACCGCTTTGAAGCGGGCTTCATACCGTACAGATTGCTGTTTTGAGGAAAATGCCAGGGTTTCCAAAATTCTGTTCACTGATGGGTTCAAACTAGGGATTGCAATATCGGACTAAAAGTTCAATACCGGTATTCGGTATTTTTACATCTTAATCACCGGGATACCGGTTTTAATACCGGTAGTAGAAATTTTACAAAAGAAAGAAAACACAAGTGGTTTTTTTTTTATT
Source organism: Caerostris extrusa (assembly GCA_021605095.1). Taxonomy (NCBI): domain Eukaryota; kingdom Metazoa; phylum Arthropoda; class Arachnida; order Araneae; family Araneidae; genus Caerostris; species Caerostris extrusa. The sequence goes on from BPLR01016524.1 coordinate 36,868, forward strand.
TGCCAGTTTTATTGGAGAATGTAAATATCACATTAAACACTCGAAAGGGCAAACCACCTAATGCTGTCATTTTACTTATAATTTCCTCCAAATTATCTTTTTTTTTCAAAATGATCTAAAATCCCTGATGGCTTGGGCTTAGAAACTGTGCATAAGTTTGTGTCTTCATCGCAATTAGATTCTTTCCTCTTTAACAAAATTGTATCATGTTTCGTTTTTAAAATTATGGAGTCCTTGTACTTCCTCCATTCACTTTAATAACTTTCGAAAATTTTTTCATTGTGCCACCATGTTCTTTTTCATCCTATAAATAATGAAACCAAACCGAAGTATTATCAACTGATTTTTTATGTTCTTTAAAGTTATTCTTATTCATTATTATGGGGTATTATTTATGAGTATATATATATATATATATATATATATATATAATAAATCTGAAAATATTTTGAACTCTAAAAGTATGATATGCAATAAAGTATGATATGTGAATAACAAACTCATCAATTAAAAAGAATATCATTTGAAATATTACACACTTTCTTCACAACTACAACCTTGTTTTCACAGATAAGAATTCTAGTTTTCAAATAGAATTCACAGATAAGAATTCTAAATTTTTAGTAAATACCGAAAACCGGTATTTAAACTTGTGAATACCGGTATTTACAAAATTGTTTCGAAAATGGCTCAAAATACCGGTATACCGGTAATGCAATCCCTAGTTCAAACCTGCGAAAGTATTTTAATAATGAGTTCGTTAAACATGCAATGCAACCGCAGTCAAAATTCCAGGATGCAAGGCCACTGAACAGACGCGAAAACTTTGTGCAAGCACTGCAATGAGAAATTTTTTTTTATTTTTAACTCGTAAATGGTTCTTAATGTGTTGTAACTTTTTATGAACCAGATGAAAATTAATAAATCTAGAGGTGCTTTTTTTTTTTTTTATGTTCTAGGAAATACAGACACAGAAGAGAAAAGCCATGGATGTCAACAACAAATTTGATAATTAAAAAAAAAAAAAAAAAAACCAGTTTTTATACGAATTCACAGCTAATAAGAAATTGTTGTGTACTTTTTTCTCAAACTGGTCTCTTCTTCTATAATTTGGGATTTCTTTAAGTGCTATTTTACAAGTACAAATTTATATGATGTGAATTTCAAAGCCTTTATGGATGAATAATAATATTCCGTTGTAATTCCTATAAGATATCATTTAACAGCTGTCGTGAAATATTTGGATTTTTCTCGCTTTAAAGGACCTTCCGTGCGTCGATGACGGACGGGGTCTCTCCTCCTGAAATCTTTTTCTCGTGCAGAGACATCCCCTACGCTGTCGCAAAACCAGAAGCGGCACTGGGCGATCTGATTCGGAAGAGGGACTGTTCAAATTGCATCGACGAAACCTTCTTTCGTACTGAATTCTGTCGTGGCGTTGCCATCCACCCACTCAATGAATGAGACGTAAATAGGAAACTGCTTTTATTTAAATTGCTTGTGCTAGTTATGTGTGTAAAGTTGCTTGTGCTAGTTATGTGTGATAAAAATACATTATTTGAAAGTTGTTTTCTGTTTAATCTAATGCATTGTGTTAAGTGTATTGTGTGTATATGTAATTGTATGATATTGGTGGGGCCCGTGGTTTGCATTTAAGCAAAAGTTAAATTCATTTGCCATATATAATTTTAATATTTTTTATTTCCAATGGCAGATTATGAACAATTACAGCAAAAAAAAAACAACGAAAAAAAAAAAAAAAAAAAAGAACTGAGCATGCTGAAAAAACAACAAAACATGCTGAAACAGAGTTCATTCATCTAACATATCTCTAGCCTCCCAATATCTCTGGGCGAGAAAAAGTCTTGCTCAGAGCAAGGAGGTGGAAGGGTAGATGCGTGGAGTCCATGGCCTCTGCAGAGCTGCATACTGGGGAAGGAGCAATTTCGAGTCTGTAAAGATGGTTTCGCAGGCAGTCGGTTGTCAAATGAGCCTGCGTAATAGTAAAGACATCAATATCCCTCCCACACAGAGTCAGCAAAAAGCTCTGCGCGCTTGGATTGAGACAGTCCACTGTAGCACTCGAAGGTATCCAAGTGAGGGGAGGAAGACTTAGTGCCAAGTTGCACATCTTTTCAGCCACTCACAAGTTTTACCAGGTGCACCACGGGAGGTAGATCTTCTGCGCACCCTTATTTTAATATAATAAATCTATGTTTATGATTTAACATGATTATTTATTCCTGCAGACATTACACACATCACGATGATTGTCGTTTACGTAAAATTTTAACTTTCTGGATTAACACAACGCAATTAATTCCTAATAGTGTCTGATTTGTTTTCCTTTTTGATTCGAGTTTTGAAATATGTAATTAAATTAACAAATTCTAGATAGCAACACGACAATTCTCCGATCATTGTGTTTTTAAAAATATTTATGCGATCATAGGAGTCAAAATGGATACATTAATGGATTCTTTTGGAGACAAAAAAATAAATAAATAAAGTATTTCATTCAACATGATACTGTAATATACACAGAATATAAAAAATATTTTTATTAAATCAGTATTTTTATTTGTTTATATTTCTACAAAATAGCGTGTATGTATTGTATATTTTGTATTACAAAGAGAAAAACTATTAGAATGAGAATAAAATGTTGTGTTAAAGATTGAACGTAATGTTACTATTCAAAGTATAGTTTTTTATTCGAAATTTGCAAGTGTGGTTTGTAAATATTCCTTCATCTTCAGATTTTCTTCTCACCGTTACGCGAGGTGCGAGACGGCACTGCGTTCCGCGAGAAAAACAGCCTTCTTTGCGGAGTGGATTTCGAATTTGTTTTTTCTCCGCAGGTCTTCTTTTGACATGTGAACAACTTAACAAATGTCACGATGCAAGGAAAAACAATCCATCTGTGTGGATCCATCTCAAATGTTTTAAACTGAAACCTGATCTGTTTGCTGAGCAGCCAGGGCAACAACGACTTGTCTCGGGCCTGAATGGCCGAGTGTCTAGCGCTCTGTACCACAGGTTTTCAGGTTCGAGTCCCCGGCGGTGCCATGGGTGTTTGTAGGGTTCAGAATCCACTTTTAAACCGTAGGTCCCGGTCTAATAGGATCGTAGAGAGCTGCGGGGGCATTGTTGCTCCGCGTCCGTGGCTTACCACCAAGCCACACGCGCCCCCTGGGTAATGCAAAGTGAGTAACGTCTGTGCAGCGCTTGCCTTAAGGCATCCAAGACCAAGCTGTCTAAGTGTTTGCCAGCTGCATTAGAAAGAAAAAAAAAATGTTCGAGAAAGTTCTGGTGCATTCCACTCACTTCGAGATCGCAGCAATTGGAGTATTAACACCGATCAGTGTATTGAGCCAGTGTCAGTTTGAGCCTGAAATGAAGGAACTTTTAAAATGCAGTTGCAGTTTCTTTCAACACAATAATATTTGTATTTTAAGGATTGTGAATTCTTTTCAAAGTTTTAGAATAAATTATAGTGTAACGTTCATTATTTTTGCAGCCCCCTTTCCCCCTCACACCAATATAAAAAGTTTGCATTCCCTGGTTTAGTAAAGTGCGGAGTAGGGAAAAGAAAAAGAAAATAGAGCAATAAATATTAAGATAGTTATAGAAAAACAAGAAACGGTTGTTACGAGAAAATGTGATGGTTTAGTGCAGGGTCTCCAAACTACGGCCCGTGGGCCACATCCGGCCCGCCAGTGTCATCCTTCCGACCCACGAGTTTAATAATTTATTGTTGCTGTAATAAGCTGGATAAAAAAACACAGAATGATAATAACTCGGTTTTATTGACTTGCTAGGTATGGCTCCCCAGTGACAGCAACAATGGAAACTGTTTAAACTCTGTGATCGAAAATGTGTTCACATGGTGAGACCCCACCATTCCATCATTTTCTCGTAACAATAGATTTCTTTCTGCCCCTCAACCTCTTGGCTATTTATTGCTCTGACACTGCAACTTTACTAAACCGGGGAAGTGCAAGCATATTAATGTGAGAAAGAAGAAGCTAAATGTGAACACCCACACCCTGGTTGTTCTCGCACGAAAAATTCTGTCCCTTTAAAACAAGCTATTGGCGTGTGTTGGCAGCAGCTGCGGCCCTGGTTCTTCATTTCAGGCTCTTGACACTGGCCTGTCTGATCATTATCTCCAATTGCTGCGATCTCGAGTGGTGGGCTCCTGAAATTTTCTCGAACGACTCTTCTGCGGCACTGGCCAAACGCCAGGTGGCGACAATGGTGCCTTGGAAGCAAGCGCTCACGGGCTGGGTGCTCACTTTTTACGCCAGAGGCGTTGTGGTAAGCCACGGACGCGAACAATATGCCCCGCAACCTCCCGTCCCCTGGACCTACGGTTGTGGTTCTGGTTTACAGCTGCTCAGTGATTTGAAGCATGCATTTGTCAGGCTGGGCAAATTGTTGCCCTGTCAGCCTCGAGTTTCAGTTTAAAGCGTTTGGATGGATCCCACACAGATGGATTGTTTTCACTGCATCATGTTTTCACTTTTTCAGGCCCCACCAGTGCATGTCAGACACGGGCTGGGTTCGAGTCCACCGCACTGAGGCTGGTGCGCCTCTATTTTGTGAAACTCTGAAGATGAAGGAGTGACCCACAGGCCCACACTGCAATTTCTAAAAAAACATATGGCGCAACATTACAGTTCAATCTTTAACACAACATTTTATTCTCCTTCTAATGAAGTTTCTCTTTGTATCTCTGCTCTAGCTCATCTATACTATTACATATAAACAATAAAAATACTGATTTAATAAAAATATTTTGCTATTCTGTGTATATTGATATCATGTGAATGAAAGCTCAACTATTTTATTTGTTTTTTGTCTCCAAAGAATCCATTAGATGTTGTCCATGCATTCTATGATCGCATAAATACAAGCACAATGATCGGAGAATATTACTCATCTAGAATTTGTTGAATTTAATTACATATTCAAACTCGAATCAAAAGGAAAATCGAACACTAACCAAGAATTATTGCATCAGAGGACCAAAATTTTACGTCAAGCGGCAATCATCGTGATGTTCAATAATCTGCAGAGGAATAAGCCTGTCGGGCATGTTGTCATAGGCATTAGATTTGAACCATATTAAAATAAGGGTGCTGCATTATCCCCGTGAGCCACCTGTGTGATTGGCTGAAAGATATTGGCTGGCACCCAATCTCCTCCTCGCTGAGATTGCTGCTCCGAGGAGTGCTGTGTGGACTGTGCTGTCTCCCAGCGCCTGCAGCCTGACTCTATTTGTGGGAAGAGATGTGATGTCTTTACTGTTACGCGGGCTGCCTGCGAAGCCTCTTGGGCTCGAGAGTAGCTCATGCGCCTTCTGGCAGAGATTTCTCACTTGAAGTCTGGAGCAGGAGTGTTGAGTGATGGAAACTGTGCAACTCAAAACATGTTTAAGCCATTGTGCTTCAGTCTTTTTTCGTTGTTCTTTTTGCTATGTTTCATAATCTGCACATTGAAATAAAAAAATATTAAAACCATATATGGCAAATAATTGCTTTAAACCACAATTCCTATCAATTATACACACATAACACAATGCGTGGAATAAACAAGCTGGCACTGCTGTATGGCATTTTTATCACACATAACAACACAGCTTCAGCACACATGGCTTGAGCTGCTATTTAAATAAAAAGCAGTTTCCGTCTCATTCATTGATGAATTGAATGTGCCTCTGACAGAAATTCAATACAGAAGACAAAATCGTGCAATTTGTGAACATTCCCTCTTCCGAATCATTGCATTTGTCTTGTAAGCCTGCTGCAATTTCGGGAGAATAAAATATTTTTGGAAAAAAATCAAATATTCATTTAACTGAAATATTTATCTTACCAAGGAGTACAACGGAATCAATATTGACCCAAATCCATAAGGCTTATTCATCATAAATTGTGCCCTTGTAAAACGCCAAAAATCAGAGAAGAGACCAGTTTGAAAAGAGTACACAACAGACTGTTAACTGTGGATTCATATGAAGCTGGTGCAGTGGCGTTGATCCATGGCTTTTCTCTTCTGTGTCTGTATTTCCGCATAAAAAAAAACACTCTGGATTTATTGATTTTTCATCTGTTCAAAGACCACAACGATAAACCGTTACAGTTAAAAAATAAGTAAAATTTCTAATTGCGGTGGCACACAAAGAAGATTTATAAGCGTCTCTGTTCATTATTGCATCTGTATTTGATACATTGACCAAATGTTTACAGCACAGAACTCGTCAATAAAATGCTGCAGGCTGAGCACAGGACCCCACCATGCCAATGATTTTACATTCTGTAAACTCTCCACAGTTTTTTCTCATTTTGTTTTAAAATTTAAGAGATTCTTATCTTGTTTGTCTGTTGAAACTAGAAAATTAACATCTGTATGCCCCATAGCTGGTTAAGTTGAAGAAATATCCCAAATATATCCAACACAATTATGCAGATCAGTTTGCATATTACATTCACCCTCTTTCCCCAGAGTTCAAGAAATATTTTCGAATTTATCTGTATATATATATATATATATATATATATATATATATACTCATAAGCATAACTGCCCCATAATGTGAGACAAAACAGCACGCCAAAATCGGTTGATCAATACTGGACTGGTGTGACTATAAGGATGGCAGTGACAACGAAAAAATTTTCGAAGTGTGGATATTCCTCCACAGCAAAAGCAGGCATGATACAATTTTGTTAAAGGAAAGAATCTGGCAAGACAACAGTTCACAAACTGCGGTTTCCAAGCCCAAGCCATCAGCGTCATTTTGAAAAGATGGTTTGGAGGAAATTATAAGTAAATGACAACGTGGAGTGGTTTTGCACTTCGAAGGTGTTTAATAACGACTGAATATACAATAAAAAACTGGCAAATAAAAAAACCACTACTGTAAAATTTCTACTACCAGTATTAAAGCCGATATCCCAGCTGATAAAAAATACCGAATACCACATCGATGTGGCGATATTACAATCCTAGTTTGGGTAATCAGTGAACTGGTGGCATTTCCTCAAAAAACAGCATCTACACGACATGAACCCGCTGCGACAAGTATTCAGTGAAGTATTGTTTAACAAGCATCTAAAGAAGACTTTTTACACTGTTCCGAGTGTTCTTATATTTTTGTGAGTGAGTCATTCAAATTAACAAATAAATGCATTATTGTTTAAAATATTGTGCATTTATAATATGCAAAAAATAATAACTCAATAAAATTCAAGATAAATTCATTTCAAGCAATATTATTTTTCATTATATTTGCACATGTCTGTTGCCTGTCAGGTACACTCCACATTATTTTCCCAATATCATCCTGTATTTTGATTCTCACTTTACTCAAGAGTATCATTACAAGGTTCGTCGGCATGGGGCACAGCTTTTGAAATTTCTAAGTTTTTAAGTCTGTTTAATGTTGAAATTTTACCTTTCATAATCAAATAATTTAAGCGCATTTGTTTATTTAAGTCTGAAAAGTGGAAATAAACATAAACCAAAAATTTTCTACAAATTCAACATTACTTTTTCACCAACTCCTTTACGCGCTCCAATTCGAATCTGTTATATGCGGTAGGTATTTTCATTCTTGTGACTTTCACGCTCCGATATTAGCACCAGATGCCCCACTTTAAAAATATGAGTGAAAATGTTCATTAAAAAATCCTTAACTAATTACAAGGAAATTTTATTATTTTTAAGAGTGATGACAAATAACGTGATCTTTTTCTAACATTGAAATGTTCAGTTATTTTATACGGCAATTACAAAACTTAGGCACTGTCGCTGCTCATTTGTGTTATTGTTTTAATGTTGCTCAGTTGTCTATCCTTCCGCTCCATCAGAGTCTCATCCAGATCAGTGGGCCTCTGCAACAAATGATTTCCCAGTCATGATGGTCCCAGGCTTGAGCCTCGTTTCCGATGATACCTGGGCTCCCGAAAATTATTATTTTCCCGACGCCAGCTGGAGAGAGCCATGAACTCCCGCCTCCTGCTCTGAGCAAGCTCTCGCCGGCCTGAGGCCTGGAGCCAGATGAATGAGCTCTGTTTTTGGCATGTTTTGTTAGATTCCTGTTCTTTGAGAATAGTTGCCTCGACCTTTTTTTTACATCTACATTCAAATCCCTTTGCGCCATCAAAAAAAAGGCTTGCATGTTCAAAAGATGCGCAGAAAACTGCCACCTTTGTGCGATACTGGCATCACATTCTTCGCGATGGTATAACCAAGCGTCATGTGCTCACACGGCTCCTCGTGAACAATTCTCCTTATCACTTCCGTGTCTTGACACTTTCAATGCTTGTGCAACAATTGGGTGTTTCTGGGTCCCGCGATCTCTCGTGGGTTCATGCAACAAGTTCATAGTGGCTCATTCGTGTTTTTCTGGCGGAGGAATTCAGCAGTCTTGTGCTCCCAGGCAAGGACGCGACAGATTAGCTGCACTGATAGCCAACATGGACAGCATGAATATTTAATTTGACTGGCATTTAAGAGTGCACATGGTCTGGGGCTGAGACCGGCCACAGGCTCCGACCTGCCAGCTCAATACAAGCTAACATTGATGTGATGAGTTTTTTTTGCTTTCACAAAAGGCAGCCTAACAACTCCGGTTTTGACCTGACTGCTAAGCATGACTGTCAGCTCACAGCCATGGCTGTAACACATAATTAGTAGTCCAGAAGGAATTTTTCAAAAGCAGGGTGTTCCACCAACACATTACCCTTCTCTGTTGAATTCCATGATAAGCACAAAATGGTAACTCACGAACAAGACTACCTTGTTCAGTGTTAGTGACATAACACTCTATTCCTTTCACACCTATCGTTTCGTTGGCATAACTTGATTTTGTGGTTACTATGGTGTACATCTTGAGATCAAATGAAGCACCTTCCCTGCCTTTTTCAGAATTGTACCACCCTGTTTTTACTGTAAATGAATTGGCCAAAATGCTGGTTTTTCTTTCTTTTTTTATTTGACATCTTAGAGAAAAAAAAAAAAACACCTGTTCAAACACATATGAAGTTTCCATCTTTTATATGTGGTGCAGCTACATACGCAGCTTTGTGTAATAAAATGCAAAAAAAAAAAAGAGGAACATACCAATTTAAATTTATTGATTCCCATGATAAAATAAAGTAAAGAAGCAGAGAAATATTTCTAATCGAAAGGATTGACTAAAGCTGCTGGGACTCAATAAAAAAAAATTCATGAGAAGTTTAAGGAGTTTACCCAAATTAAGGTAACAACTGCGAAACAAATGACATTTCATTTGCTGAATCAACTAAGTAAAAGGTAACATGAAAAATTGATAAATGCAATACTTAGCATCCTATCCGTACATTAGTACAAGCCGCTACTAATTATCGATTTACATGCGTTAAGAAGCAAATTAAGGCACAAAAATTTCTGGCCTGGCGAAGATCCGTTAGGAAGCGTTCAAATTCATTCGCCCACGTGAATTTAAACATTGACATGCGTCTATTGATCTTGCTGAAGACTGATTAGTAATTCCAACGCCACACTAAAACTGTTAACAAAATGTTACAACATAAAACTTTCCTCTGATGCTTTGAATAATGTATTTCATTAAAAACAATGATAGAGAAAAAAATGAGAATTTATGTAAAAAAATGACATGTTTTACATGTGTATCTGCAAATATTGTCAGGCAGGCAAAAAAGTAACACAGTACTAAATAATTAAAAAGAATTTATAAATATGACCTCAATGATAATATATATTAAATTAAATAATAATCAAAAAAAAGAAAACAATGGATTCATGAACCTCCAAGACCAGCTAAAATATTGAAAATCCAGGATTCTTTGAGAGTCTGAGCTATTTTGAAAAAAAATAGAATAACGAAATGGCTAAAACTGACCTCAGATAACAGAGCACCCGCCAGTTAAAACAAAAAAAGCGGAGATAAATGAATAATGACTGATTTCGACGTGTACTGTGCATAACAGTATACAGCTGTTTTTTACAAGTGAGCCACTGAGTTAAAGGCAGAGGGCTCAAGCAAACTCAGGATGCTTTGTGACCTTCCATTAGCTCACGCGGTTGCGTGGCGGCCTGATCATTTGCCAATTTGCCCTTGGCTGCCGGCTATTCCTGAAGTTAATACCATCGGCTGACTACTAAAAATTTAAGAGATTGCTGTCTGTCTGTGAAATGAAGCACAAACATACAGTGTTTAAATTGGGGTTCTTTATATCATATTTTACCACGACTTCAAAATATTTTCAGGCTAACCATACATATGCCCTGTAGATCACATCATTATCATCACTAGATGGCAGGGTGAGAGACTCGAGAAGGTAAATACTGAAAAGTATATCATACATTATGTGAACCTCCCTTTGTAGATGTGAAGAACGTTTTCATTCGCTTGCCACGCAAAACCCTGTTCCAGGCCAATGATAGTACAATTGATGCATTATATTTTTATTACATTCAAATTTATAATACCACTGACGGAGATGCTTTTTGTGTTTAAATAAATAGATGTTCCTTTGCGAAGATTACGAGACATTCTCTATTAAAACGGCAAATAAATGAAAAGAACACCGAGTGTTTTCAATAACTAAAATGCCGTAAGATATCTCGAGTACCGGCTATTGGCACACGTCCGTGTTGTCTGCACTTTAAGTAATCTACAAACAGATAATACACAAGCCAATATGAGTTGAATATGCTTTTTCAACTGACAAGAAAATTCTTCCTTTCATGAATATTTCAAAAATAAATGAGATGCTGTTGAATATATACACTCTCTTAAATCATTCATAGATGAAACTCAAGTCTTTGAGTGGGCACGTCTTTTTGGTTGCTCATAAAATATGCTCGGTGCATCGACTTCGTTTCAGTGGATTACGAACCACTACAAACATCCATGGCACAGCCGGGACACGAACCCGAAACCTTACCTGTGGCACCGAGGGCTAGTGACACGGCCATCAGGCCCTATCATTATATAAATGAATAAATACATTTAGAACTCAATTGTTTAAAAATATTATTTAAATTTTCAACTATTCTTTTCTAGATATCGAAATGCTTTTAGTGAAAACATTTTATTAAGGAAAGTCATATATTTGTCGGAAAAGTAACTTGTAAAAAATAATAAGTTATATGTGCAGTACTGAAGTACTGGTTGATTGTACTGAAACATTTTCTTCCATCAACACTTTAACGGGATTTGTTGCAAGCCTCGAAACATTTGCAGTTTTCCAAATATTTGATTTCCGGTAACTTACCGACGCCGAAGAGTAGAAAAAACAGCCGGTGGGGCTTAGAGGTTGCTGCTTTTGTGAGAAAAGAAAAAAGTAAAGAATATCATCATCACATTTCGTCGTATTTCCTGACATCCGGAACAACTTATGTCGGTTTTTTCTTTTTATAGCAATGTGGATCGAGACAATCTTTATTCCCCAAATATTTCTGAAAACACCTCTTCGATTCAATGGAACACCTGAGTCCGTAGGTGTTAAGTGCAGACTCCTACACAGAACTAAAGGGAATGCTATATTTTTGCATTTCATAAATGCTAAAAGAATTTTGTTTTTTTCAATTCAATGAACTTTTTTCACCTTTTGTTTTTCCAAGCAAAATTATCTTTTTTTTTTTTTACAGGAAATAAGTGTTGAATTTTGGGGAAAAAAGAACCTCGTATCGAAACCCACCAAATTTGTGCTTTCGGCGAGTAAATAGTGATAATGATAATCAAACAAGTGAAAATAAATGGTAATGATAATCAAACGAGAGAAGAAAATAAATGGTAATGATAATCCAAATGAGGAGAAAATAAACGATAAATCATATACATGAAAATAAATGATAATGATAATCAAAAAGAATAAAATAAGTGAATGTAGCCGATAATGAAATAAAATAAAATAAATGATAACGATAAATCTGTAGGCTAAAAAATTATGTAGAGCTCTACAAATACCGCTACATCAAACTGCACTACATCGCTGTACGTGCAACTGAAATACACTTTACATGTTTTAAGAATGTTTTGGGAGAAGTTATGACATCCTAGGTTGCCTCTTTCTTTTCCTTCATCCTTGATCCCGAAGGAAGGTATATCCCGGTCTACAGATTTAACTTGCTTATATTCAGCACATGTATGGTAGCTCTCGGTTTAAATATGTCGAGTCTCGAATCAAGCATCTTCAGCTCGGAAACCCAACTGCTAAACATGGGCTCAGTTAATGGAATAGGATAATGATCTAAGTTAACATCTTCGAGGGTGAGCAATTTAAAATCAAGGTTGTATCAATGTGATTGCAATGTATCAGGCCTGAGTGATGCTGAATCTGCTAAATGTATATCATGTTAGTTATGAATAACTGCCAATTTTTTTTTAAACAACTAAATTAAAGGATAAGAAATTTATATAGAGTCCGCAGGTCTTTTAATGGCCTTATTACAATAGACAAGTTGTTAGACAGCAGTGGTTACAATAGACAGCATTATTACCATTAGCACAATTTTTTTATAATAGTTAATATACAGCAATAGTATTTACGTACGATTTTTATCATGAACAATGTATTTAATAACGA
>BPLR01016525.1:0-151035 GCA_021605095.1 Caerostris extrusa
GATGAATGTCTTGCTGACATCAATGTAAGTTAATTAATTACTTGTGATTTGTAATCGAGCATGATGATTAATCAGGGACTTAAGTCCATTTTGGGGAAAGACACATTAGCATTTCAATTCTAACAAATCAAATTTTAAAGGCATGATTTTAATAAATAAATTATCATTGTATTACTTATTGTTGTATTTAATAAATAAATTAATTATAAATTATTTTAATAAAGAATTTATTGTCATTTTTGATTCGACAATTTTTCATCGTAACAAGAAAAACTATTACAAACAATAAACTTTAAAAAAAATTAATTATACCGTATGAGCAATCTATTTCATCATTTCATTTTTATTTTGAATATATTACTTAGTTTCGCTATATTTAAATATAAATATTTACTAATCGAAATGTTGAATCGATTTAAAAGAGTAAGTATGCTTAATATTCTTAAAAATAATAATAATAAACAATAATAAATCTTACAAAATATTCTACTTACAAAAAGTAAATCTCGATATCTGCTACTACTATATCATAACCACATCACTGTGTGAAATCTCGATATCAGAGTTTTAGCGGACATGACAAAATGTTTTAGTTTTTCTATTAAAAATATTTCAAGAAGCATACAGGGTGATTATAATTAAAGTCCCACTTTCAAAATGCTGTAAAAAAGAACCACTCGTCACAATGAGTTCAAATTTGAACTGAAAGATATTTGAAGAAGGGAAAACGGTGCGGCATCAAAAAAAGAAGTTCCAAAGTGTATTAATAGACGGCGCTGTAAGCGGCATAAAGAAAGTGAATTCGGCTGCCTGTGATATTTTGAATCGAAATGACAACGTATTTGGCATGAGTTGCAAATTAAAAGTCAACTGTGGGAGTTTAATGTGCTTGATTCTTTCGGTTTTTGACGAAAAAATTACTTCATTCAACAGTTGTGACACTGTTAGTGGAAAGCCTATCCATTACGACAAAGGAAAAATCGGTGCAACTTTTTTTCACACTACTACCGTTTTTTTCCCCTTCTTCGAGAATCTTCAGTTCAAATTTGAACTCATTGTGACGAGTGGTTCTTTTTTACAGCATTTTGAAAGTGAGACTTAATTATAATCACCCTGTATTATCTCAAACAAGCCAATGATAACTTCTATTGAGTGGTTTTTTTTATACTTTAAATTGGTAGTTTTTATTGGAAAGAAATTAAAACAGAAAGCAATTTAAGAGCAGAAAGATTTCAGTTTCACCAATTTTGTCCCCACCATTGTTTGAAGTCACGAACAAAAAAACATACAGCAAACAACTGAGCTGTTTTTTTTTTTGTTTGTTTGTTTGGTTGTTTGGTTTTTTTTTTTAAAGAAAGAAAAATTCTCATTATTACTAAAAAAATCTTTTTCTTCAAATGAAAACTTCTTTAGAGAAAGAAAAAAAGTCGAAAAAAAAATTTTTAACTCCATCCTCTGCATTTTATCCTTTATTGCTGAATTTAAAGAGCATATTTTTTCTTTCACTTACGGATAAAAGCGTCAAGTTACTTTTTTCCTTGTTTATTCGAATCAAGAAACAGGATTACGTTTTGCACGCAGTTTCTGTTCTTGGAAAGTTCCATTGATTATGGATGCGGAGAGAAAAAAACTAACAACAGCAGCAAAAAATAAATAAATAAGGATGAAAACGCCATCCATTTCTTCTTTTTCTTCTCCATCCTCCGCATCCTCTGCCTCCATTGAACACAGAAGGGGCGGGTGCCAAGAAAAGTCATTTATTCGCAACGTTTTCTTTCGAATTTTCTTCTTTTTTTTTCTAATCGAACTTAACTTTAAGGTCTTTTAATCCATTAGGATGCTTATATCAATCGAGTATAACCTTTAAAGTTGTAGGGCGCAGACTTTTAAGTATATGTCTGTGCTATTCGTGAACTTCCCTTTCCTTAAACGAATCACCTTTGATCGGTAGTTTGATGAGCAAAAATAGCTTTGAAGTTCTTTCGGAAAGTATTTAAGGCTTCCCGTTCCATATCAATAAAATGCAAATGGTTGAGTTATTTAATTTAATAGAATGGGACAATTATTCGTAATCATAAAAGTTTTTCGTCGGAGTTTATTTTTCATCCAGAGAAATGATGCTGTATTTTTTTTTTTTTTGTTCGTAATTTGCGAAGGTATCTGGTCTTGGTGCCACAGGTCGAGTTCGAAACCCCGCGGAGAAATGGATGTTTGTAGTGGTTCAGGATCCACTTTAAGGCGTAGGTTACGGTCTAATAGGGATTGTCGAGCGTTGTGCGTAGGCCTGACAACCCTACCTAAAAAGAAAACATCTCCTATCTCGAAGTCTAGCAGTAGACAAGCGGCCTTAGCTTACCTAGGGGTGTTGCACCAATAAAGAAGGAGAATTTTCTAAGGTTCTATCTTATAAAAAGGCCTATATTATTTTACAAATTTTGAAAGGTTGTAAAATGTACAATCAGATAACGATCAAAAATACGTCATGTTTGAGATAGATAATTCAGATGTCTATTACACACCAATTCAGATAATATATTTATTTAGAATCTATATATGTTTTATTTTTTGTTTCATTCAATTTTTGAATGAAATGAATTGCAAGTATACACTGCAATTATTTGACCATAATATTTTATTATGTACTTCATACTCTATGTAATCATTATTAATATTTTAGCCCGGTAATTTTAATAAATGCGAATATTTTATTTAAATACTGATAAAAATGAAGTACTAGTATTTAAATGAAGTATTAGTACTTAGTTGAATAATTGAAACTGTACTCAAAAATATTTAGAAATAAGAGCATCAAAAAATTTCAATATTTTTTTTCTAAGAATAGTGTTTTATTTATCATCCAAAAGTTATAAATTTTCCCTATTTAAACGAAAACAATACAAACTTTTGAATATATTGCATATTATGAAAAACATCAATCTTGAAAACAGATCTTAATTACGTTAAATTACTTTTTTCAAAATACGCTAAATTACTTTGAAGATTAATATACAAATAATTTTTTAAATTTCAGATAATAAAATGTTCATAATTCCATCATTTTATCAGTTGCTAAAACCAAATTTAAAAAAAAAAACTTATTGTATTGTTTTATTTATAAATTTTTTTTAATCTTGAAAGAAAAATAATAAAAACATCTGAAATGAAATGAAATAATTACTTAATTTAAATTGTATTTTACCCTAAGAAAAGAACTTATATTAAAATTTTATTATTTTTTTTTATTCTAATACGAAGGACTTTGTTTAATAACTGAAACATTTGTTTATAAGAAGCTCAAGCAATAATACGTTTGAATATAATGAATTGCATTAAAAAAATATATATACCTCTTTACTAAATATCATTATGCCGTTTAAAATATTCTGCTCCTTTGGGTATATAGTATAACAAATTTAAAAAAATCTTTCAGATAATTTAAGGAAAAAATTATTAATTATTAAAAAGAATCTTAATTACACAAAGTATGAGAAGAAAACTAAGAACTATAACTATTTGTTAAAGTGATCGATACCAGACGGTATAATTGCATATGGCATTTTTCTGATTATAAATTAATATTCTTATCAAAAGTTCTAATGGATTTCAGATTTTTAATAAATATGCAATGAAAAATTACTTACCATAATAAATTTAAATGCTTTTCAAATAGAAAGTCTTGCAATTGAAAAATTGAATTGGGAGATAAATATTAAGACGAAAAAATTATCGCTATTTTAATTTGGAATGACTTTATAATTTGATAAATGTTTTAGTACAGAACACTTATTTGGAATAAGGTATTTTACTTTTTTTTTTAAATTTAAAGTAGAATCATTCAAAAATTACTTTTTACAAGCAATTATCATTAATGTAAGACATTATGCTGAAGAGACAGAGAGAGATTTTGTGTAAATTTAATTTCAAACTTTTTTGATATTAATAATTTTAATTTTATATTATAAATTATCACTATTTTAATATTTGAAGTGACTTTAGTAATTTGATAAATGTTTTAGTACAGAACACTTATTTGGAATAAGGTATTTTACTTTTGTTTTAAATTTAAAGTAGAAATTCAAAATTCTTTTCACAAGCATTTATCATTAATGTAAGACATCATTCAAGAGAGATTACAATTTAATTTCAAACTTTTTTTGATATAATAATTTTAATTTTATATTATAAATCACTATTTTAATATTTGAAGTGACTTTTTAGTAATTTGATAAATGTTTTAGTACAGAACACTTATTTGGAATAAGGTATTTTACTTTTGTTTTTAAAATTTAAAGTAGAATCATTCAAAAATTACTTTTCACAAGCATTTATCATTAATTAATTTGCTGAAGAGACAGAGAGAGTAATTTTTGTGTACAATTTACTAAAACTTTTTTGATATTAATAATTTTAATTTTATATTATAAATTATCGCTATTTTAATATTTGAAGTGACTAGTAATTTGATAAATTTGAGAAAATGTTTTTTTAGTACAGAACAAAATTACTTTTCACAAGCATTTTTGGATGCTGAAAGGAGACAGAGAGAGTAAGGTATTTAATTTCAAAACTTTTGTTTTTAAAATTAAATTATCGCTATTTTAATATTTGAAGTGACTTTTAGTAATTTGATATTAAATGTTTTCACAAAACTTATTTTACTTTTCACAAGCATTTATCATTAATGTAAGACATTATGCTGAAGAGATAGAGTAATTTTGTGTACAATTTAATTTCAAAACTTTTTTGATATTAATATTTTAATTTTATATTATAAATTATCGCTATTTTGAAGTGACTTTTTTAGTAATTTGATAAATGTTTTAGTACAGAACACTTATTTGAATAAGGTATTTTACTTTTGTTTTTAAAATTTAAAGTAGAATCATTCAAAAATTACTTTTCACAAGCAATTATCATTAATGTAAGACATTATGCTGAAGAGACAGAGAGAGTAATTTTGTGTACAATTTAATTTCAAAACGTTTTTGATATTAATAATTTTAATTTTATATTATAAAGTCAGCTTAATTCACTTTTCTAAATTTCATTTTTTTCATGTAATAACAACAGAAATATTTCAATGAAACATGATAATTCCAATTTGAATTTAGATTTAGTACAAATTAGTTGATACTTTTAAAATCAATATTACAAACTAATAAAAGTTATAATGTATTTTAAGCTAATTTATAATGTAATTTAAGAGCAATAAAAAGTTTATATAATTTGAGCAAAATTTAGGTTACATTGTAATGTAATTAGTACTATTTCACAAAAATGTGAATATCATACGCTTTTCTCTTTTTTAATGCTTTAATACTAGATGCTTAATTATCTGGAATCGTTGACTTGATTTAATTTATTTTTAAAAACTTTAATAGAAGTATTAAATAATTAGAATAATAGTCTGTTCCATAAATCTGTGTACAGTACAACCATCGATTACGTGAAAAATTCGAAAGCGGCCAAATCGCACAGATTTTAAACAGAGCAATGTAATAGCGGAAAAGGATAGTTTTGAATGGGTTTTAATTACAATAAAAAGTAACTTTAAAGTTTAGTAATTACAATTTTTAACTGCAAAGAAAAATTAATAAAAAGAATTAACTATTGGAACTTAAAAAACTATTTATTACAATTTACAATTAACTATTTATTATAATTTACAATTAACTATTTATTGCAATTTACAATTAACTATTTATTACAATTTACAATTAACTATTTATTACAATTTACAATTAACTGTTTCTTACAATTACAATTTTCAACTGACTATTTATTACAATTTACTAAACTATTTATTATATTATTATTTTAACAACTAGCTATTAACTATTGAATTACTAACATTAATATAATGATTCAATCACCCTAACAAGAAATCGATTCACCCGTTTTCGCCTATAAATCAGATGTTTACTTTGCTACTCAAACAAATTTTAAATTTTTTTTTTTCCTTCTATCCTATTTTTTTTTTTTTTTTTTTTTTTTTTTTTTTTTTACCTTCTATTATATTTCAAACTATTTCGTAAATGTGAATAAAGTTAAATTAAAGTTAAAGCCACCTTATTATCATATAGCTAAAAATTCTTCATTATGACAAAGAATGTGAGCATACAAAAGAAAATTAAATAAACATGCTTTTCATTCGCTAAACTTTTACAAATGGTTGTTTTTCATCCTTTTTTTTTCAATATTTGTTGGATTAAATTAATTTTATTTTATTAACAATTTTTTTTCTAAATGCATCTTAGTACTCAAACAAACTCCCAAACATAATTTGAGTCGGTTAAGCTAAAATCAACCCTGGAGGATTTTATGAAGTTCTTTAAAACTATTAGAAAAACTGGCGTTGAAACGACAAAAATAAAAAAAAAAAAGGATGTTTCGCCTCACCTACTTTTAATTAGAAACATTTTCGCTAATTAGCGAAAACTCTTTTTCTGTAATTTTTTGAGTCGTCTTAAAATAACCACGAATTTTTAATTACTGAAATATAATTCTATTCCTAATCTGTTTAATTTTAACTAAACATTTTATAAAAATAAAAAAAAAAATCATGATAATTACTAATATTTTAATTTATTTATCAATGTTAGTTTTATTTTTATCATTATATTTTAAATACTAACTATCTAATGTTTAAAATTTCATTTAAATTGTCAAAAACTATTACATATATTATTGTTATACTATTACGTAGTTGCTACTAATATATATACTGCTATACATATTACTATACTACCTGCCTTGTTTTCAAATTGACTAAATTGTTGTGAATAATGTATTTCTTCATATAATAAATAATATTTTTTTTTACTTAATTATTGCTCCGTTTAGTAATTTTATAAGAAATATTAATTATAAATTACTAACAGACTTTGATAGTTTTAAATGCCAATTTTACAAATCCCAAGTTGATAAAACTATTGTTATTAAAATTTACTAACTGTTTAACAGTAGACTAATTTTATCTTTAACAATAAAATTTATTGAAATTACAGTCATTCGTCATTTTTTAAATCCTCTATTTTAAAAAATACATCGCCTATAAGCATTTTAAAGAAATCCAATTGTTTATTTTGATCAGTATTTATAAGTTAATCTTATAATTGAGAAAAACAATTACAATTATTCAGCATATACTAATGCTATTTTCTAATTCATGAAAGCGCTTTTACAGTTGTGTATCACTATTTATCAATCTGGTTTATATTTATACTAATTTGAAAAATTTATCACATGAAGTAAATGAATTTTGAAAAAAATATATTTAAGTTAAGCTTTCAGCATATATAAATTTAATTTTACAAGCAGCTTTACATAAACCACTAACATACTAAAGATTATCACATTCCTAAAATTACATAGTGCTTCCCAACAATATGAAACTAGTAATGACCTACATATTGACTATTATTTGGCCTACATTCTTACTTTTTTTTTTTTTTGCAGAAATTCTAAAAGAAAGCTTTTTAAAATAATTTTTTTATCTAAACTATGTACAGAATGAAACTTGTTCTGCATTTTTATATAGTCTCTCTCATTCTGTTCATAAGCAGCACAAAGCATTAGATTTTTGCTATAAAGATAAGTTCCACGGCTTAAAGTAAGCCTCTGTCGTGAGAAATACATAACAAAGATATCGTGCTTAATATTCTTCCAACGGCAGCCTATTCTTTGCAACACATCACGAACGCAGCTTATTTGTGAAACTTTAGAGGTCGTTGCTCCATATATATTCTTATGAATTCAATACACTGCAGTTGAGAAATTCTTAAGCTTTCCAAGAAATTGAGCTCAAAATCGCTTCTCCTACCAACATAAATAAATTTTAGTGAGCTCTAAAGAAGTTTATGGAAAGAGCCTTAGCCAAAATATAAGGTCACTAAGAAGAAAGGATTTCATTTATGAAGTTCAAATAAAACAGTTTTATAAAATAAAAAAATCACTTTATTCTCTGAAACATAAATATTAAACCAATGAAGAGATAATGTTAAATGCATGTAAATAATAATAAAAAATTAAAATATAAAGAAAGCCTTCTGTGCAGCATGTAATAGATGTTAAAATAGATATATAATCTAAGTTATTATTATTATTTTTTTTTTGTATTCTTTACAGAATAAAAATGTAATTTAATTTTAATATACTTTTTTTAAGATTATCTTTTAATTTTAGTTCAAACAAAATTTCAAAATTATACTTATATATATTTCATGTATTATTTACTGATGAATCACTTTTGATTTGTTCTTCTTAATCTACATTGATGACATGTCTTATCTAAATTAAATTAATGAAATACAAGCAGTGTAAAGGGAATATCATATAAATATCAAAGAAAATCTGATATATAAAACAACAAGACCGACAAAACCGCCAAAGACATTGAAAAATGTTTACAATTGTTCCAAGTATAAAATTTTTTAACAAATAGCCGAGCTGTCACAGGAAATAACAGTAGCTATTATTGGCGTTCCTTAGAATAAGAAAAAAAATTTCAAATTGATGTAAAAAAATTTCCGTTACAAAATTCTGAAGACTACTAAAATGTGTTTTAAAAGTAGGAATTGTAAAATTTTGAAAAATAGTGCGCTAGTAAGAATTCTCAACTCAGCTAATGTCAAAATAAGCAGATCTAGGTTTCTGCAAATATAGCACAAAGTATAACCAAATTATTTATCAAAATATGCAGTATTATTTTACAATAACTGTGTAATCAACATAGTATTTAAAAAATGTCAAAATGTGTTGTAACATAATTAGTGATGTATAATAACATCACTAATTATTTTATTTAATGTGTATCATATTTATTTTATTTACTTTTTTTTTTTTGGTTTTATTATAAGTGTCTGGAACGTATACTTTTACAAATATTAAGTCTAGATGTATTTTTATTAAAAAGATAGATGTAAAGTACGTATTTTTAAAATAATCTTACATTGTTTTCTATTGCTAACTCTATTCAATAGTTATTTTAAAATCGAAGCTTGTAACTGTTATTTACATGTTTTGTATATTCAAAAATAAAGACTTCCAATGTTAAATATTTTATTAAACTCAGTCTTTTAAAAATTTAAATTCTTTTAAATTATTCAAACTATTTAGTAATTTTATTTAATTCCTTTCGTAAAATATTACATATCGTAACCTATATCATACCTCTTTTATTGTGTCTTTCGTATAATCAATAAATGATAACCTTTCGTATGCATCAATAAAATTAAAAAAAAATACAAAACAAGATACAAAACTATAAGAATTCAGCTTTTCAGATATAAGAACTCAGATGAGTACTATGCCTGACATTAAAGGAATTTTACAATTCAAAAATCTAAAATTTATCGATTACTGATAATTTATTTCTATTTTTTGTTGTTGTTTGTTTATTATTTTCAAAACTTCTTGTTTATTAAAAAACTTCGGAATAAACATTTATTTTGTTTTAACTCGTATACTCATTCACATTATTTGTTATTGAACTAAAAAAATCAAATCCATCTTTCATAAAATTAAAGTGCTTCATTAAAATATTAAATGTTTCCTGGTCAGATAAGTTCGTTAAGGTCTCCAGTTGATTTATAATCGTAAGTAGGCTGACTTAATGATAAAACAATATTAACAACAAAGATTCACCCACATTTTTGCAAATTATAATTATAAATACACTATTAAATCCAGCACATTTTTGAAAAACTATAATTATTAATTAAGAATTACGAAGAAATTATTAATTAAAAATTAATTAAGCAGTATGACAAAATACAACGGGTGAAAAAAATTCTTTGTAAAACAAAGCCTAAGGACAAACGCATTAAAGAAAAAAACGTTATTTTTTATTTCTCAAACATGTATTAAAGATTTCTAGAAAAAAATAGAATAGAAAAAACAAATTATTCCACAATTAAAGCATTCAAAATACTTAATTCAAAATTATCTTTTATTTTTTATTTTCTAGTTTTTTTTTTCTTTTATAAACTTATTTTTGAGTGTGGTTTAACATTTTTTGAAGAATCTAGAAAAAATAATATTTTAATTAATATCCCAAAACTTTTTTAATTACATTCCTTAATTAATACAATAAATCTCATTTTAATATTTCATATAATCAGTTTTTGAATGCAAATATTTACGAACATAATTTTTTCAGGAGTGATTCTCATTAAAAGAACAAACCAGCATGTGGTATGAAACGGATTACAAGAAGTATGCCGACCCTCAAACAATGTTAGAACACCGTGCTACAGGACTGTGTGGAGGTAATTCGTAAGTTCTACAACTTATAAAATATCATCGCTATTCTTCATGGTATAAATATATAAATATTTATGGTTCAAAAGTGTTTATCAAATACAATTGCCTATCCAAAGCAAAAAAAGACTTCATTTTGTTAATCTTCAAAATGGTTTATCCATAAGTATTATAGATTGTGAGCATTATATTTCAGAAGTAAATGCTTACGAATATGATTCTTTTTTAGGGCAATTTATTATTTTTTAATAAATAATTTTCATTTTATAACATTTGTATGGAAAATAATTACAGAAAAAAACATAATTTGGTTTGAAAAAAATTAATAATTTATGAATATGTATCATTTAAATTATTTTTTATACCCAAAATTATGAACGAATATTTTTTCAATATTTTTATGTGGAGTAAATATACATAATTGTAATAACAGCATTAGAAACTAATGTGAAATCCATTTTGTAATTTGTCTATTTAAAAACAAATGATTAAAAAAGCCTGTCAATTTATATTCATATAACAGATTTATTGATATTATATTATTACACTGATTAAATATGTTATATATTGTCATATTATTATCTATAACTTATATTATTATATAACTATCCTACTATAGATTTTATTATAATTTTATCCATACATTCATTTATAAACCCAAAAGAATGATAATTTTACTTCTCTATATTAATTCATAAAATATATTTTATTTATCTAACTAACAGCATAATAGAGAAATAAATCCAAACTAATCTTTTAATAAAAAAAAAAATCCAAATCCTTTTTAAACATTTATTGACCTAAAAACAGATGAATCATATATAATATTTCATTTACATTGAAATGTAATAAAAAGCAGTCACTTGATGTATATACTTTTCATGCTGGAAATCCATGTATCATGGACTTTTCAAATATATAGGATGATAAGACTTCAAAAAGGTGACGTCCATGATTCTAAACATTTTATTTTAAACACTGGTTCATCAGCATTCACAGAGACGCTACACAGGTACAAAAAACAAGTATAGGACAGACATTTGCATAAAAAAGATATTTCCAAAAACACTACGATTAAGCGTCAGTTCATTACCTAGTTATCTAATTCATCAAGTTATCTAGTTTAAATTTTTATTTTCCCACCATCTCAGATTCCACAGGAGGCGCTAGCAGTCCACCACAGTTACAGTTAACATTGTCCGATTTGATTTGTTACAATCCCCCTCCCCCTATGTAATAAACGACGTCTCAGAGAATACCCAGAGGAAAATCAAATGTACCATTAGAATGTCGATCCTCTATAGGTTAGTCTTACGAGGAGAACGGATCTCTTTTTTCTCAGTGGCTGAATTGGTTGTTGTTCTATTTATAAGATATACAGGGACAGATACATGATAAGTTGCTACAGGGATAGGATTGGTAGGATTGGCTGCTTGATAGCTCATTGTTGAGCTCTGAGTCACTATGGCGAATAGCGAACTATGCCTTTTCCTTTGTTACTCACAGGATGTAAATCAATCCATACTTTATCTCCAGAGGCATATCAAGGTGCGCTTATTTTTTTTTTTTTTTTTTTTCGGTCAGTGTACTTATTACTTTGATCTTGTTTCTGTTCAACGCAGTCTTTTTATTTTCTTGGAAATATTTGTAAATTTTCTTAAATAGGGTGTAATTTCCGCAACGAAATTGTCATTCATTATCACTAATCTTACGGCACGTTGTACATCGTTAAATGCACTGTGTTCCCTTTCAAATTGCAAAAAAAATGCTACAGTTTGACCAGTTGTATCACTGTAGTATTAAAAGCAAAGCGTAAGCCAGGTGGTACGGTTATCTCCAACAAGAATAGCAAGTCCCTATTCTTCCTTTCTAGTGGATTTGTTTAAGACCAATAGATTGGAGTAAGATCTTTCTTAAATTTGTTGCATTGCTTCACTAACAAATTGTCCATTGTCCATTATAACAGGCCTCAGTAGTCCATAACGAGGAGAGTTGTGGCACACTCTTTGGCAGTGGCTTCTCTTAGAGCAAATAGCTCCACCCATTTTGTGATAGTGCCCCTCGATTATGAAAATCTACTTCTTTCCCTCGGGGGTCTCCGGTAGAGGACCAAAGAGATCAATGTGCAGTCTGGAAGTGTTAGGCCAGCAATAAACAATAACTTTAGTATTGGTTGGTTTATATCTATTACACTCAAAACACAATGTTTGATGTAGTCAGCTGTGCACTTTCGCATTTCAAGAAAGTAACAACGAAAAGCAATCTTGTGAAAAGTACCTTCTGCATCATAATGTCCGAGGTTGGGGCATTGTGGTATTCCTGTGAAACTCTTTTACATTCTTGGTAGGAACTACCAGTTCGGGTCTCTTCAGACACAGATTCTATAGGTTAGCTGTACAAGATTCCCTGAGACATAATGTGACCATGGTTGGCCCAATTGAAATAGTTTTCATACTTTGAATCAAGCAGTCAATGATTTTCTTCAGCTGCTCTTGGCGTATGTTCTGATGGGCTACAACTACGTAGGTTGATAATCATAGTGCAAACTTCATAAAATTCTTTTTTCTAATTACATACAGGGTTAAATAGCATATCTGCCGTAAAATTTACTTTTCCGGGGATGTATTCAATCTTCAGGTTAAACGTCTGAAGTTGCAGGGCCCACCTGGTTAATCTATCCGAAGGTGACTTCAAGCTTAAGAGTCACTTGAGTGGTAATCTTATGTAGGAACGTTGGTGGTAAGAGCAGCTCCTAAGGCGTGATTACTTGCATCGGTACGAAGGAGGTACGGCTTCGTAACATCGTTCTGTTTCAAAACAGGAGGGCTAATTAGTAGAAGATTCAAAGTTTGTATAAGTTATCTTCTTCAGATCCCCAATACCAAGCCTTATTTTCTTATTAAGATTACTCAGAGGTCTGGTACCTCTGAGAAGTTCAGAATGAAGTGTCAGTACCAAGAACATATTTGCAGGAATATTTGAACCTGCTTCACGTTTTTAGAAGAAGACATAATTAAAGATTCCCTGAAAATTAAAGTCAATTTCCACTCTTTCACTAGTGATGAAATGTCAGACATATTTCATTTTATAGCAAGCAAAATTGCAAGATCAAGAAAATTATTAAATTAAGTTTAAAAAAAGTAATAAGATTAAAATCGAAAAACTACTATTAATATAAATATTCATAATTCTTCAATCCATTCGCACTACTAAAGCTATTAGAGCTACTACGGCATTTGATCAAAAGAATGCAAATAACTGAACTCTAACGGATAAAAAAAAAAGTGTCTTCTATTTATAAATAACATATTTTTATTTTTCTCAACTTAACTGCTTAAATAAAAATTATAATTCCGTAACAATTGTTAATGATGCGTCTATTATTTTTGTACTCACAAACTAAACTGAAAAATAATAATAACGAATAAAAAAAGAGCACTCCAAATATTTCCAAAACTGATGAAATCCCCGTCACCGTGATGCGACAGAAATACATTTAAAATATCTAAAATTGACTTTTATGCGACACACAAATAAAAAGCGAAACGCACAGATATAACTCTTATATTCTAAATAAATTCACCATCAAATATTCACGGCATGTTTTATTTCAGAAACAACAACATAAATAAAGCACGCGCGAGAAAAGGGCACGGACGCTGATATCTTTTCGGCGTTGTATTAGACCGGTAAAGAATTGCGCGAAATATCTCACAGCACGGAAGTGAGGTATAGCGAAATAAAAGGCATGTACATGCATTTGCTGCGAATAGTTAATAAAAAGTGAGTGCATGGAAAAAAATAAGAGAAGAAAATGCTATTTATGTCGTTAAAAAAATCAAAGACTTGAAAAAATAAAAAGGGCTGAAGAACGAGCGACGTCTTTTTTCCCGCCCTATTTCTTATCAGGCGGGGCGCAACGACTTTTATGAGCTTTGCCCTTATCTTCGTTCCGGGGCGGCTGTGAAATTACTCCTCCATTCCATTTTAACGGACCAAAAAGGTAGCTGTAAAATATGTTAACGGCCACATAGGGCACGATAAAAATGGTAAGCTTTAGACGCTTAATATAATTTTTTTAAGTGACAGAATAGCAACACTGTCGTTAAACAAACCCGCTTAATAAAAAAATGAAAACTTTTTTTTTAACATTTATTTCATTTGACAAAAACAACAATTTTATATCTTATTTTTTTAAAATTCAAAACTAATGAAATTCTATTTTTATTTTAAAAAATTAAAAAATAATATTTGCTATTAATTTTAAAAAAGAATCAACTAATATTTTTTTAATATTATATATTAAAGCTCAAAAATTAATATTATGTAATATGTTTACTCTTATATAAAAATTATAAAAATACAAAATAAATATTTAATTTTTGCATGCATAGATTCAGTATCTACCATTTTTTTATTAAAACTGAAAAAAAAAAGTTCACCCTTTTTTTCTTTCTCAAAATATTCCATGAGGTTAACAGAATTCTACTTATCAAATAAATCAAATGTCATGAAAACAAAAAGTTATTTTCCGTAAAAATGCAATTTAATATATTTTAAGTTTTTCCTTGAAAATTGTTTTGAATTTTTTTTATGTAGGAAAATCACACACAATGCATTTTTCCGAAAGTTAAATCAGTTAAAAAACAATATTAATTCAGTTTTCCTATGCACTCTGTTTAAAAAAAAGAAACAAGCAATTGCACAGTGAAGTATGATGCAATTGGCAGATTGTCAACAATCTTTTTTTTTTTTTTTTCCGCTTCACATAAATGAAGGTTAAGTCAATAAATCACTCCACTGAATATCCATTATTACTCTTAGCTTGCATATATTTTCATTTAGGATTCATTCTCAGCTCTCATATTACTTTATTCTTTTATTTTATTTAGAAAATATTAATTTATTTTGTTGTGTGCAATCCAAAATTAGTTTTGTAGCTTCTAGAATACATTTATGTAAAAAAAATTATGTTTTTCCTTCATGAAAATAATTTTGATTTCCAGTAAAAACTTTATTTTCGAAACTTTTAATGCATAAAAATACTTTGATTACAATTACTTATGATATGACGGACCATCTATATAAACCTAAGGGTCAACCGCTGAAACCCATGACTGAAGCCCACAACACTGTTTCTGACATATCTTTAAACGACCCGAGGTGTTGGATTTTGTTTTTTATAATCAAAAATTATAATCAAATATTATTTAGCTATAAAAATTCGCGATCATTAATTTATATAGGCATTAACCAGTACTTATAGAGACGTGAATCAAATAAAGTAATGCCTATTTTTTTTTGTGAAGCTTATGTCATAAAGCACCCGTATAATTAATTACCAGATAATTCCAAAATTAGAGCAAATGCCATATCTACAAAATGTACTACAGAATATATATCAAAATTATAAACATTTGTTTTATTATCAATGAATATAAATCATGTTTTACAGAAACTTTAATGAAGTAACGGTATGTTATCATGATTATTAAGTCTTTGTCTTCACGATTTTATGGAAAGTTTACAATCCCCACAACAGAAGAAATTTACAATTCCTTCTATATAAAAGCATTGAAATTATTTTAGACATTCGAGTTGTAAATATTATTATTGTTCATAATTTGTAAGATAAATCTCTATAGATCTGGAATGTATATAAGAAATATAAATTTCGAATTTTTATAAATTAACGGTCATTAATGAAAAATAAAAATGCACATACTAAATTAATATTTTTATTATCCTTTATTAACATCAAAAATAATATTTTAATAAATCTTAGGGCTCTTAGTTATTAAATCTTGTTCTGTTATTCTACTTTTCCAAGACAAAATCTATTGTAAGTTCTTATAGCTTAGATGCGAAATAGCGCTTAAGCAGATTTGTACTTTTAATAATGTAATAATAAGAGACATATTCACCTATTCATTGGTGATTTTAAATATTCTAAAAAGCATGATAAACAAGTAATATATATATAAAAAAAAAAATTTTAAGTCAATTCCTACTTTTTTTTCACTATATTGCAGAAAGTCCTTTAAAAATAATTTTCATTCATTTTTTAAGTTTATCTGGTGCCATCTATAGGTAGATATATGCAACTTAAATCTAAAAAAACTAAAAATTAATTAAATTTAATTACTGAATTAATATTTGAAAAAAAACTGTATTAACATCAAGTGTCATCCACTACAAGTTCAAAAAAATGTATTTTTGAGCGGAGGAATAAAAAGTATTTTATGAACGATTGAAAATTTGAACAAGATATATATAGGGAGAGTGTGAGCTAATAGAAGGAATTGAAAAAAAAAATCGTCTTGTTAAAGCAATTGTAAAAATGATTAAAATCTTGTGAAAACAATAAATAATGTAAATTTCAAATGAAAATTTTCTGCAATATATATAAGAACTAAACTTATTTAATGCATAGTCTGTATGAAAAATCAAAGGCGTTTGACATCAAAAAAAAAAAAAATTTTGTTTTTTCTCCTGATCTGATTATACCGAAAATTAGAGTTTTAATAAACTATAGTAATGTCTGGGGAAAATTTTTGTTGAATAATATTTCACTTGATAAATTTCGTATTTCCTTCATGATATATGAGGAATGATATATCAAATGTTAAATATGATCGGTGAATATTAAATTGGAAAATAAAACATCTTTTAATTATTAAGCTCCTAATTATTTTTCAATTAAATGATTTTAATGAAATTATCGACATTAATAAATAACGCCATTAAATATAAAGCTTCACTGGAAGAATATGACCTTTAGAAAAAAATATAACCTGAATAAAATTGAAAATAATGAATTAAATATATTTATTAAATGATAAAAAAAAGTAATTTAGGAGTTTCTCTCAAATACGTTGTTAAACAAACTATAGAAACCAAGTCATTCCGTTCATTTTAAATTATAATTAACAAAACAAGACATATTAACAAAAGTATCACTGCATCAATTATAGCACATTCTTCTTAATTATTAACAGTTAATTGAAGTAGATCAAATAAGATAATACGAATCATAATAAATTTCTATCACTGTTGATCAAAAATAAACGACTCAGACTCATTAATTAATCAGACGTTTCTTTTTTTCTCTTTGTTTTGAATCAATTTAAAAAAAGACAACAGAAAAATTGAGAATAATTTTAAGCGTACAAATAATATAACAATATAAATGACTCGATAAGACTTTCTTTCAATAGCATTTTTATTCAAACAATAACATATTCTTCTTAATTTTTATGACTAATTAATTACTTGATTTTATAAGAATTTTAATTATCATATTTAAATCAGTCAAAATAAACAATTTCTTTTTTAGAAAATATTTATTTGTTATTTTTTAATTTCAATTGTATATTTCTGTAGAATACAATAAAAAAATACAATGGCTGATTCGTTAAACATTCATTATTGATAATTTATGAATATCAAGCTGTACTTCATTTATTCATTGATGTGCAAACTACCGTTTTTAGGACCACAAAATACAGGTATTTAAACAAGGGAATCGTATTTTTTATTGTATTTTATATTTGATGACATAATCGAAAAATTATGATTGTTTTATTTTTGTTTCATTGTGTTAAATATAAATTAATAAGAAGAAATTTCCTCAATTTCTAAGGCATTTAATTGCGAATTATATAAAGACTTAATAAACATATAACAAGTAATATAAAAAAAAAAAAAAAAATTTAAAAAGTCAATTCCTACTTTTTTTCACTCTATTGCAGAAAGTCCTTTATAAATAATTTTCATTCATTTTTTAAATTTATCTGGCGCCATCTATTGGTAGATATATGCAACTTAAATGGAAAAAAAAATATAATTAATTAATTAAATTTAATTACTGGATTAATATTTGAAAAAACTGTATTAACAACCAATGTCATCCACTGCAAGTTCAAAAAATTTATTTGAACTTGAGTGGATGAATAAAATGCATTTTATGAACGATTGAAAATTTGAACAAGATATATATTTTGAGAGTGTGAGCTAATAGAAGGAATTGAAAAACATATCATTTTTATTTAAATAAACTTAAAATGCTCAGTATTTCAAAATGAAGACGTAACGCGACGTCATCAATATATTGACAGAATACCGTCATTTCTAATCTGAACAGTACAAACAGTCGCATCATCGCTCCAGGCGATACGATTCAACGTATTTAGAGAATAGGATAATTGAATCTATTCCCGTCAAATCACAAATGGCACGCGCTATCAGTATTTGTGATATAATTTGATAACTTAGGGGACTGCTGTGCATTACTATACACCTATTCTTAGCCATGTCGAGCATATTCGTACGAAATTGTTATTTCTGAATAGAAATTTATTACATTTTAAATTAATAAAGTAGCTAACAACGTGATTTATACACATAAAATTTTATTATTTAGAGTTTGTTTAAGACTACAGACTAACATTAAGAATATTAAGTTATATTAGTCTGTCTAAGAGACAAATGTGTAAATTTACATCTTTTTTTTTTTTTTTTTTATTTCCAAGAAAAAGCCAAAAAAAAAAAGGTATATTTTATATTGAAAATAAAATTAAATGCACGGAAGCATAGATAATAGATAAAACATAAAAATTTGGAGAAAGAGACTAATTCAATCGGAACGAATATAAGGAATATATAAAAAGTTATACAATAATCTTTAGCACAAAATAAAAATAAAAGCATTCTTCGTTACCTGCAAGGAAAAAACTATGTTCACCCCATTATAAGGGCGAATTAACTGGTTGAAATAATTTTTAACTTTAGCCATGCTTATAGTCTTATGGAAATACATTCATTTCATTTATTCACTTATTCATAAAAAAATTTCTTTTAAAGATAAAAACACAAATAATTATTTTATATACACGGTGTTTTAAACTGTTTTGACGAAATAAAAGGAGTGGTAATACCCATGCAGACGAATAATATTTATTGTGGGATCTAGAATCGAATTCCGGTTCCGGGGGCAACGAAGATCCACCTCCTCGTTGGTGCACCTCTTGCAACGCCTTGTCGTCTAAATGATCTACAATTTTGGTACTGAGTTCCCTGCCGAATAGTTCACAACTGGGAGGCTAGGGCCCTCATGGGCTAAACATGTCACTATGTGATTTCCTTCGATTCTCGTTGTTGTTTTCATGTTCCTTGTGTTCTTTTTTCTTTTTTTTATTTTATTGCTTGTTGTAGCCTGCCGTTGGAAATAAAAAAAAAAAAGAATCGAACCATTAAAAATCGCAAACCCATTTATCTAAATCCCAGAGACTCAAAACAAATGCTCAAATTGGTTGCCCCAGTACTCAATTACCGTTACACAATTCCTACTAGCGAATGAAAAACTGGCGCACCCTCTCAAAGTCTTGTATTGCTGTGTTTATCTTATCTACTACAACAGCAATTCCATAGAATCCACAGGCATCTCGTGTACTAGCCACAGTAATAATCAAAAGAGTTGAGGGTGTGCCACTTTTAAAAAATCTATGTTTGTTTTGACTAACTTTTTACTGAACTCTGATAACTAACTAAGCAGGAAGTTGATTTACCAGCTTATCAGCTGTAATTGTAGATGATATTTCTCTTCACTGAAAATTTGCGTACGGTAGTTGTTATTGTGGCATTTTTATGACAATCATTATTATAGTGACCTTATAATATTTAAAAATATTTAATGTTGCAAATGTACGCAAATATAATAAAATGCTTTTTCATAATGTCATCCATTTTATCAATAATATTAAATAAATACGATAGAAAAAAAGCCACTTGCATAAGAAAAAAATAGCAAATTTCATCAAAAAAGAAAATAATTCCCAAAGAATAAAATTCCTTTACCCTCCATAAAAAAAAAAAATTAATGGGGACAAAAAAGAGGTCAACGTTAATGAAAGCATAATACATCACAGCTCGCGTGAATATCTTTCCACCTTTGAGAGCCTATTTCCGTTGTCGTTAAGATTAGAGCACGCCAAATATGGGTTGTGAATTAGGGGTTAACAGCGATAATCGAAAGTTCCAGTGCCCCGCCCTTCGGGTTTTCGGACGCTCATCACGAAGAGTGAAATTAAAGCTTTCGCTAAGTTTAATCATTGTTGGCCGGACAGAAATATCCCGCCGGTCCTCCCAAGTGTAATATTACACGAGACATTTATTACGAGCTATGCCGGGAAAACCTTTTCTGGCGAACACACAACGCCCCTAAGAGAGACGACCTTGATATATGCAGATTGTTTAAACGCCCTATATTAGTAGATATCGTTGGGGCATTGGCAGTTGAGGTTTATGTCAACTGCTTGAATGGGAAGAATTAGTAGTTATTGAGCAACACTAGGGTGCAAGGGTTCACTTCCGCACTTCTGTAGATTTACGACTGTTATCCCAGAAGTAACGTACGCAACTGCGTGCAGGAGGCCACTGGTTTAAATAGAGGGTGATTATAATTAAAATCGAACTTTCAAAAAGCTGTAAGAAAAAAGAACCACTCGTCACATTGAGTTCAAATTTGAATAGAAGGTACTTGAAGGAGGGGATAACGGTACGGCATCAAAAAGAGTTCTAAAAGTGTATTAATATATGGCGCTGCAAACGGAATAAAGAAAGTGAATTCGGCTGCCAGTGATATTTTGAATCGAAATGACAACGTATTTGGCATGAGTTGCACATTAAACCAACTGTAGTGTTCAATGTGCTTGATTGTTTCAGTTTTTTGCGGAAAAAATGACTTCCAAGTCATTGAACAGTTGTGACACTGTGAGGGGAAAGCCCATCCACCGCGGCAAGGTCATACCAAATTGGACGGGAAAAATCGGTGGAACTTTTTTTTTTTTTGATGCCATGTCGTTTCCCCCTTCTTCATGTATCTTTTCAAATGTGAACTCATTGTGACGAGCGGTTCTTTTTTACGGCATTTTGAAAGTGGAACTTTAATCATAATCCCCTTGTATATTGATGTAGAACGTTGCAATCATTTCTTTCATTAACAAAGCCATTGCGGCAAAATGTGTAAGCGTCTAGCATAGAGTCTACTTGGTACAAATGGATTGATAATCCTTTAAATTCCTCCCTGAAGCACCATTTCCCATCGCAAGCATAAAAGGAAAACCAGATTCTCCAAATAGATTCTCCGCAAAGAATACATTAAATTAAAATAAAAATAACTAGCATGCAATACAGCTTTAAGAATATTTTCACAATCACAATAATCTGGAATAAATATATTTAAGTCAGAAAGAAAAATCTCATTAGTCTTCTCAAGACCAATTCTCTCGAGTGCTAATAAAGGTTATTCTAAAAATAGCAACAACATTAAACAATTTGAGGTTATGGAAAATAAATTCATTTCACTTATCCAAAGTATAAAAATATATCATTTTGTCCTTGCATTGCTGAGTGAATGGAAGCAGTTAAGTAAAAGTTTATTGCTTCCTAAAGGTAAGAAAAATAAATTTAATTGAGAATTCTACAAAAGATTATTCTTTAAGTATTTAACGAACTGATAGAAAGCACTTCAGAAGCAGAACACTCTTAATTAAACATCATTAAATATTATGGTAGTTCGTATAGAAAATCTAACAAGGTATGTCAAATTATCTTGAAACCATTTCCTATAATGAGTAACACTAATTTAATGCTCAATTTTCCAACTGGAATTTTAATGAGCTTATTTTTCCTCGTGTTATCTATCAAATGTTAAGAAACTATTGATTTTCAGATTTTAAACGATTCTTTTTTGACAAAATACTTTTGTTGCGTTTTTCCATTTTGAAATTTAAAAAAATAAATATAAAAACTAATAAAAAAAACGACATAAAAGCTGAAAATTTCTTTAAAAAACTGTACAGACTGATATTAAAAAATATATATTATACAAAATATTTAAGTACCATAAGAAATATTCATCAAATAAACTTTCCATCTTATTATAAAAATCAATCTGAAGTATTAACATATTTTAATTGAAGGTCAAATATTTTCGAAACATTTCTAATTATGGCTTCCTAAGCATTTCTAATTTTTATTTTGTATCTGCAGTTCACCCTTTAAAATATTTTATTAAGAGTATAATCACCTTTAAAAATATTTTGCTTTTTTATTTTTTTGCTTTCACCATAAATGAAAGATAAAATTTTTTTTTATTTAATGTATTCATTTATCTGTATACTAGTATTATTAATATTATACATATGATGTTAATTGATTTGAAAAATCTTCCTAATTATAGCTTGTAAGAAAAATTAATTTCTCTTTTAAAATTAAATCAAATGAGCATTTTACAACAATAATAATTATTATACGTAATCACTAAACCCAATACTGAAAATTCTACAAGAAGTAGAAAATGCAAATTAATTTTAATATATGAAGATAAATTTAATTTTATTATATACAAGAAAAAACTTTATATTTTCATGATAAAAAGAATGTAAATTAAATGAAGTCTATATTTCAAAATACTGAAATTTATTTTGGTAAGTACAGTGGAAAATTTTCTATAAATAATTATTTGAAATACTACTACAGATATATTTGAATTTACAATAATATTGTTTTGTTTATTGATTACTTGAAGACTAAAATGACTTTATTGTAAATCCACATATCTAAATATATTTTAATTTTTTACAAAAAAATTACCGTTTAAATACCGTTAGAAATAAATCTGAAAGGGACAAAAAAAAAAAACTACAAACAAGCAATGAGCATCTTCTATTTTCGTCTTGGTGCTTTGTATATTTGACGAACCCAGCAAAGTGGAAATTTAGGGTCTTGTTTTCATTGCAGGTTAAAAGGAGAAGAAGAAGACGGGATGTCCCTCTTGTCTTCGAGGATCGAGGCAAATAACTAATCCTGAAAGTATTTTTTGTCTCGAAGAGACTCGGGAAAAAAAGCCTGCATTCCCTCAGCGGAGTCTCCCAACCGGCCTCCATGTTCCTCCACAGAGCAATGAGGTAAGTTTCATCTCCTCGAGAAATATGTGCATCTTCTAAATCCTTACCACTATTAGTCATAAGGGATCCTGAGCAACGCAGACTGATTATCATTATTTACCGTGCACAATAAGGGGAAAAGGTATTTCAGATACCATTCGAATTGTTTCAGATTCAGTTTAATTATTAAAAGTGCATTAATTAGGAATTAATGATTTCCTATTTACTTTGCAATATTTTAAATTTTAATATTAAATTAAAATTCTATCAACTCTACATCCTTACATGTTTGCTAATATTTTATAATTAAAATGCTCTTTTAGCAGTTCCGTGGAAAATCTTATCCCCCAATCCCCATGCATTATTTAGTACAAAATGTTTGATTTTACTTCTTACCCGTATCAATATTTGCAAACAAAAGTTTGCAATGCCTTACCATTTATATTTTTACAACATTTTCTATACAAAAAGTCTTATAAAAAAGGGAAACTAATTGTTCATTTGAAAAAACATTATCAGCAATATAACTTAGATTATCTGTTTTATTAGAGCTATTTTGCCCTTTTTTACTTAACTCTTTTTGAATCTTACTCATTAAAAAATAAAGCTTTTATACTTATTCAGCCCATACAGCATTGATTACAAATGCTAAATATGCAGGACTTCAGTATTAGTAATACTTTTATTTTATTTATAAAGACATTTATAACCAAAGTTCACCCATAATATGATTAAAAATATAAATTTTTTATTAATTAACATTTAAAAAATGGCTTTTTTTTATGTATTTATATTTTCAACGCTCAGTATAATCATATGAATTAAATAACTATACTAACATCTTCTAGAAATCATGAAACTATGTTATTTATGACATTGATTTTCTCCTCTATAAAAAAATCTGCATTCAAGGAGTAAATTAATTATATCGAGAATAAATCTGCATGCCCAAATAAATTTATCGATTTAGAAGAGTGGAGAGAAATAATTCTTTAAAATTCCTACAAAGTTATCATTAAATATTTTTCCCAAGCAAATCACTTGTATACTCTTCACGTTTAATTTTTGGCAGCATATATCTAAGCAATTAAATTATTGCAAAATAATGATATTAAATTTTAAATAGCCATTGTTATCATAGCATATATTCGCAATAATCCCTCCACAGAGCTTGATTTTATTTTGAGTTAATAATCTTTAAAGGTTCATAGTTTATCTACTAATAAAATATTATCAGCCGAATTATTGATAAATTAAAATTTTTCAGAAAAAGTTTATGTTAAAAAGGTTTTTAGTAAATAAAATATTAGGTCAATTAAAATAAGTTATAAACATAGTATTTCTAATATTAGTATATGCAAAAGAAAGTTTTCTTTTACAAAATGATAAAATCAAATTTTTTTAAACTGTTCACAAAACATTTATATTCCTTTCTGCTTTATATTTTTGTGATAATATTCCTCTTTCAATGATTATTAAAAACTGTCTATCTATTATTTATTTATTCTGATTGAATGAATATTCATTATATAAAAGGCCTATTCAAAGAGAATATTATAAAGACAGTATTAATTCATATCTCTTTTTATGAAAACACAAAAAACATTTTTTTTTTTTTTTTTATTATACCTCTTGTAACAAAATCGCAGGAAAGCTTTTCTGCATGAAAAATATCACTATTGTTCAGTATTGTTGAACGAATTCTTTTTTTTTTTTCTTTTTGTGTAAGTTCATTTATTTGTGCGTGAGTCAAACAATCAAATGAATGTAAAAATGAATTTTTTCTTCCTTCGAACGTAGTTTAGCAAAATGTTTCACCAAACAAATAATGATAGTATTTGTCGATTACAAAAAAAAATACTGGTTTTTTTTTTTTTTTTTTTTTTTATTCTTTGTAAATGATATCATTATTATATTTTTTTTATTCTGCATTCATAAGTGGTAAAAAAAATTTCTAACAAGCTTTGTTTTCCAGTAAAATAGATTTGTGTGTACATTCAACGCGTTCAAACATTTCAAAAATAGTTCATTAAAAACAATTCAATCTAGACAGACAAAGAGTTTTATTTTAAATTTATAGCAAATAAAAAATACATTTGTTTTTCTTCTGCAATATCGCTACAAGCTTATATATTTTAGTTAGTTATAGGCTTTTATTTTTAATCCACAGACATCAGCTAGTGATACGTTTTTCCATTTGCATTTGGTAAATTAAAGTATTTTTACTATATTTTTATCATTTCAGTGACTATGAAATTTTTTGGCCTTTTTACGACCAAGACGGGATTCATGTTAGTCTTACATCTACATCTTAAACATCTACAAATCCTAACATGAAAATTAAATTTTTACTGAGAAAAACATTGTAAACTTAATATTGTCTTTAGTTTACAAAAATTTGCGATAAAAGATTAATGTTTAATATTTTTTTAATTTTTAAAATAAAATTTTAAGGATCCATACAAACAAAAATGTAATAGTTGATAACACAATTGAACCTTTACTTTTTATTATTTAATTTTCGTATTCTTTATTCTTTTTAATCCTCATGTTAAAGAAATACTGATATTGAAGAAAACACGCAAATATATAAAAAATACTAACTAATTTTTCTTGTATTATTGAGATTTATGTCGTAAAAAGTTCAACAATTAAGAATCAAAAGATGGTAACCTTTATAGCAGAAAGCATGCTACATGTTTAGTTGAAACTGCTCCAAATAATATTCATACTGGATTCTGACATTGTCGTTTAAAATAAAAAGTGTATGTATTGTGTAAAAAATGAGTTACATGTAGCAGAATTTTTCTCTCATTTCTTCATTACTTATGTATAGTTCACATAGAATTTAGAAAACCGGGTTTTTTTTTTTTTTTTTTTGTTATAGAATTTTGACTCTTGTTATACATTTGTTTCAGATAGATAAGATTTCAAATCTTAAATAATAAATAGAAATAGATTTCATAATTACTCTTATAATTTTTTTTTTTCTACAAGAGGATATTTATCGTTTTTTTAAATTTCAATTCATCTAATCGATACAATCATATTTTATTTATTATTTCATCGGGATTCAGATTTGAATAATAATGAAACGATGTTTAACAAAAAAGACATTTACTATTATAAAACTATCAATGTAATAAAACTATAAAATATATTTATAATATTAAAAATTTTATATTTTTAGAAATATATAAAATTTTTAACTAAATAATTTATATTAAAAACTCATTTTCTGAAACTGTTATTAAAATATAATTAACAGCTAGTTTAAATTAATTTCAAATTTAAAAAAATTATCAGGACAAATGAATATAACTTATCATATAGTTTTTTTTTTTTTAACTGGTTGTTTAACCAAATTAAACTCTAAAAACAAATTCATAGCCATGGAAATGAATAATTATTTTATTGTATAGTTATTATCTACTAAAAAAATAGATGATATTTCAAAATATTAAGTTTAGAAATTGTAATATGCATTATGACTGCAAAAACTATGTTTCAGTATAAAATAATATTTATGTAAGTGAAAAGAAAATCTTTATCTAAAACTACCTTAATCATTCTTACAACTTAACAACTTATAAGCAAAAATCTTTAACTATAATTATTTTAAAATTAATGTAAGAAATCCTTGATTTATAGTCCTTCAAATTTTAATCTTCCACTTTAATTAACATTCTATATTTAAATCACTATACGCATTTCGTAATCCAATAAAATAAACATATAAATATAGATGAATTTCGAAACATTCCAAGTGACTCTAGTAAGAGCAATATCTTTTAGAACAGTAAACTATTCCACTGTTACACGAAAAGTCAACTTGAATATTATTTACATCAATTGCATTGAAAATCAACGAAGAGCACTTATCATTCTAGAACAACCCAAGAGATTATTTCAAATTAAATCAAACAATCTGTCAGTGGTAAGCTAATCATCTCCTACCTAGTTTTAAAAATGTGAAAGTTCATATAAAGATCGACTCCCTATTACAATAAATGCTATCATAATTTAATTTATCTGTAAGAAGAATCGTCAAAAGATAATCATTTGCTCTAATACATGATATATACCCATTGCCCATTTTTTAACACTGTTTCTCGTTCCAGGTATTACAGGCTGTGGATCTACTCGTGCAATCTGGTTTTGCTCGTGAGTGTCGTCGCATTCGTATCGCTGGCCGCGTGGATCGTGTCCGACTACCGCATGTCGCTCTTTCCCTCCATCGACCTTCGCCACCCGAGTCTTTTGTACGCCTATCTGGCCCTAGCTTTGCAGGGCGGTGTTCTTCAAGCAATAGGATGCCTGGGAGCCATCCGCATGAACGAGCGCCTTCTCAACGTCTACTGGACTCTAATGCTCCTCCTGCTTTTCGGTGACGTCGTCCTCGGGGTGGTGTGGCTCTTCCGATTCCACTACCTGTCCGGCCACCTGAAGGATGAACTCCGAACCCGGCTGGGCGAACAATATGGCATTGATCCGGAGTTCCAAATGCTTTGGGACCGGCTCCAGAACGAACAGGGCTGTTGCGGAGTGGATGGTCCAAAGGACTTCGGCAGCAGCGAGTGGTTGAAACGGGAGAAACAGGAGTTTCCCCAGCATAGACAAATGGTGCCTCGCAGCTGCTGCAAGCTCCGGCCCTCCCTGAGAGAGCCCGAGCCCCTCAACCTGACGTGCGTCGAGACCGATCGGAATCCTGCACTCATACATCTTCCCGGTTGCTACGAAGCGGTCCACAGGTGGCTGCAGCACGCTGCCGATATTCTGTGCGTGCTGGGTTTCTGCGTAATCGCATTCCTCAAACTCTGCTTCCTCGGTATACTCCGTTATGAAATAAGGGAGATGATCCAGAAGATCAAAGTGTTGCGGGACATGAGAGATTCCCCTGGACTTATGGACCCAACCGGACCTGCCAGTTTGCTGCCAGGTCCAGCCATGGCTGCCAAATTGAGGCGGCAGCGAAGCAGCACTGAACAGAAACAACCTCCCAATGGGAACAACAACGAGGCTGAGCCTTCTTCTTCGCCAGTGAAGAAGAACGCCAGCCCCGAGTGAGAATCACTCTTCCGACTGAGTACCTAACAAAGTATATAAAAAAAAAGGAAGCGACTGGGGTTGGCCAAACCGCCTCCGGTGGGCCATTACTTCATCCAGTCATCTAACAGAGACACTAGTGAGAGAAGATTTACTCTGATATAAACCTAAACTCGCATTCATGTAAATATGAAAACACGTAAACACACATATACACATGAGCACAAAGGAAGGCCTACACAATTTGGGGTGCAATTTATTGAATTTAGCGAGGTTTATAAGAACTTCTATTCTTTAACACTTTTCTTTTTTTTTTACTTCCGAGAAAAGTTTCATAACAATGCCGTCAGTATCTGATGAAAAAAAAAAACTTCTAAATTTTTTTTAAATCAGAAACATTCCACTGAGGAGCTTTGAACGGAAAGTTTTATTATTTCTTTTTAAGATAAAAAGGAAGCTTGTGAGCTTGTTGCAATTTGTAATCTTAAATTCTAACGGTCAGAAACGCGCTTTTAAATACTTTTTTTAATGATGCATAATATTAAGAAAAATAATTTTTAACTTAAAAAGGTTAATTGCAAACAGCCTGCTTTTAATCCGCTGAAATTCATTTTGTTCTTCAGTACGAATTATAACAGAGCTCACGGAGATCTTTTGAAAGAATGTCCAAGTTTATAATGCCGAAAGCATTTCAATTAGCTCAAAGTTTCTTGCTTGAGAAATTCAATAAATCGCATCGGCTCCGGTAGGCTTTGTGCACTCGGATACACATCTATCTCTACCTATCTATCTATACATAGGAGCTTTATCCAGCGGTGATCCGACGGACGGCTTTCGAGAAGATATTTCTATATATCCACATTCTCTTTCTCCATTTTCGTCTTAGACACTTTCTACAAACGCATAGAAATCAGATATTTTCTTTAGCGAGCTTTTCGTACAGTGAGAAAAGAAAGCGTAGAAGTCATTCTCATATCACGGATTAAGATGAGCATTTGTTTTGTTTCCCTTTTTCCAGGGAACATACACTCAACCAAGACAGTCTAACTAACTACAATAAAAGTCCCTTTAAAAAAAAAGAAACAAGCAAGTTTTCGCTAGAAATCAATGACTCGAAATAGCTATTTTTAATAGCCCCATTTTAAAACTATTTTTAGGTATTAAGAAATATTAGAGAAAAAAATAACATTTAAATAATAAAACTTACACTTAAGAATATGAAATTGAAATTGTAAAGAAAACTGCATACATCAATAAATAAAATATTTATATTAGCTTAAAAAAACCAATTCTTGAGATATAACGATTTAAGAGATCAAAATTAAATTTTTAAACAAATAGGTAAGAAAATTAAATGATCGCAAACATTCAGTTTCTTTACTAAATTATCTCAAAAGTTCAGAAGATGTTGTTTTCTTTATTAATGAACAAACAAAAACTTAAAAGTATAATATTTTTCTGATATCAATTATGAAATTAATTTCATTGCAGTGCTCTTGAATGAATCTCGGTAAAACTTCAGGATGAAAAACTTTCCATACATTTTTTTTTTTAATTTTAGTCGCTCACTAAAAATAGCGTTTAGCATTAGATTGAATTTATGAGAAAGGGTTTCGATTCACTAGAAAACACACAGAGAGATAGTGTTACACTGAAAAGTTTTATGGTATTTTTCTGATTGCATAACAAGAAATTAATATTTACAAAAAAGAAGCAGTTTAAGCACATGTATATAGGAAGAATTGATATAATTTTCGAAAGTCAAAACCTCGAATGTATTTATTGAAAAGTAAATTTTCAATACAGAAATCTACTTCTTTACCGAAGTTATAATTAAAATAATGTATAATACGTTATAGTTTTATTGATTTAAAGCACTGTTATAATTAAGACATTAATATTAGATTTCTGTAGTTACATAAATATTAATTTTGTCAAGTGCCTCGGTAATGCTTTCAGCAATTGTTAAAGATTTATTAAATACTTATATATCTATATATATATATATATCCTGAAATTCATAATAAACTCTCACATATCAGAATTTCCGAATTTTATCTTATAAAATCAAAATTCTTTTTAAAAAATATTATTAAATTCAAGATCGTTGCAAATGACCATATAAAACATATCATGGTCATATTTAGAATAATGCTTTTTAGTATATGAATGAAAAAATTGGAAGCATATAAAATACTCCATTGTCGAAAACGCAAAATAATATAAAAGCATTAATTGTTATTTTAGCCAGAAAAAAAAATCTGCATAGTTTAAGGAAACGTTTTATTTCTGAATTCAAGTAAATATTAAACTGAAAATGTTATGACCACAAACTAGTATCTTTCTAATAAATGCAGTTTAGAAATTCCGCTAAAATAATAAAAAAGGAAATGTTTTTAGTAATTCTAATAGCTCTATTTCCTTGGTACACATTTAATCGCAAGAATTAAATGAAAGAATTTTTTGTGAAATTTTCATAAAAGATCCAGCACTCAGATACACAGAATCGACAATAGCCCAAACTAAAGACACACATATCAGATGACTCAATGCAAAGATCACTTATCTCTGCGGTGCTGAGTAGCAATGTCTCTTATCTTACTTTGAAATGAATTCATTTTTATCACGGACACATTAAAAAATGCTCATTAGTTCATGGGCTTTCCATCTTTACAGTGCCACCGCTAGGAAAGATATTCGTATCTATAGTTTCAAAACACTTTACAACTCGTAATTTACTGAAGAAGAACGATATTTGTAAAATATACCATTCACTTTAATCAGTATTATATATATATATTTTTTTTTTTTTTTGAAAAGCATAATATAAGATTTTTTTATTTTAATTATTTCATTTGTTTATCAAATATTAACATCAGAATACGTTAAAGTTGATACTTTCTCATAATCTATCAAATTAAATAGTACAAAAAAGAATGCTGATGTATACATATGTCATGTATATAACCACCGATGACTAGAATAATCAATTCAGACACTTTTCATTACATGTATTATTTAATTGTTTACTACTATACTTCACTTCAGGCAAATATAAAACAAAATCAAATCACATTTTAAATTTATAAGAATATTTCAATTTTCTTATTCTCTCAATTTAGAAAAAAAAAAAAAGGTTCTTGGTGAATTTTTTTATAAAATCATTCTTTCATTTTTATAACTATCATTTAAAATATTAAACAAATCATTCAAAATTTTTTTAACAAAAAAAAAAAAAAAATAACTTTGTTTCCTAGCGGAATATTAACCTATAAAAACAGCTAAATACTGAGTGAAAAAAAAGAAGCATCACACACTAACCGCTTCGTAGCAAAAATGTCAAAGTATGAAACAGGGCACAAAGGCAGCATGATCTATAACGATCAACAAGCCCTAAACTTTTTTCCGAGTATTACATATTCTAGAGAAATACGTTATATAAATAAGATAATTATTATATAGGGCCTATGTAAATATCTAGAAGAATTTAAAGAGTCTATAGAAAAGAGAAAGTGAATGTGCTGCGGCATGCATTTTTGTGGCCTTTATACAGCGATGGACTGTCCATGTCTCGAGATATCAAAGTGGCACGGTTTACGGTAGATGGATATATTATCAAACATTTCTTACTTATACAGGACACGTTGGGGCGTCGCTCTCGATGTTTTTTTATTTCTTCAAGCAAGTTTTGCAAAAACCTTCTCATTTCAAGAACATTGCAACGCAAACCGAAGCAAAATGAGATGGTTTAAAACTAGTGATTCCGTCTTGTTTCAACACATAAAAGAAACATGTGAGATGGTCAATGAAAAAAAAATTGCAGCTGTCTTAATTTCAAGAAGCCAAAATGAAAATAAATAAAAATAAAAATAAATCTTTGCAAAAAAAAATAACCAACTGCATAAAACCTGTAGTTGATGTGTTTGATGTTTTTAAGGAAATGTGGTGTTGAATTCCTAGTGTAGTAGACTCAAGCATGTTTGCGTTTCATAGAGACTTTTGATTTTC
The DNA here is from genome assembly GCA_021605095.1 of Caerostris extrusa. Lineage (NCBI taxonomy): Eukaryota > Metazoa > Arthropoda > Arachnida > Araneae > Araneidae > Caerostris > Caerostris extrusa. The sequence continues at coordinate 32,262 of BPLR01016525.1, forward strand.
AAGACAGAGCGGTCTACATACCCGACTGAGAACCGAAAGGTGGCCTTTCGACTAGCATTCCAGACTCCCCTCCCCAAAAAAAAAAAAAAAGAGCTTGAACAGAGAGTGGTGCCGCGGAAATATATGAAAGAGATATGTAAACATTTAAAGTAAAAATTATTGAAAATATAAAGTGAATCGCACAATTCGTGCTAAACCTTAATAAAGTTATCTATACCATTATGATTCTTTCTTTCTTTTTTTTATTTTTACATAGGATGTATATAATAACATAAAGACAAAAGTGATGTAAAAAAATATTTTTAAATAATAATTGAATTTTAATATCTTATGCATAAAAGTCTCTAAATTTGAAAAAAAAAAAACAGTTTTCTTTCTCGGTAAAAAAAAAAAAAAGCAAGCTTGCTTAACATAATGATAAATTCTTATGCTATTCAAGTTTATTTTTTTATCTAGCATAGCATACCATACTCATATCATCATTTTGTTTTTCAAAATGTGTGACATAAAAATTTCAGCGAAACAATTTATTTATAAGAGAATAACCATTTTTTAAAAATAAAACGTTCTATGGATGAGTTTTTTAAAATATATGTGTAACCTAGAGGTACAAACAGTGAAATGAATAATAGTATCCCCTCAAACACTACACCAACAATATTCTAGTACACTCTAATTTTTCAAAACAGTGTCTATTCAATTTCTGCTAGTAAATAATTTTAATCTTATAAATTTTTACAAATATTTTACACAGAAATTTTCACTTACATTTATTTGATATAAATACTTTCATACAAAATACTTTTGTTTTTAAAAAAATTCTTTTATTATATAATGATTTTATAACATATCCATCTGTGTTATGACTTATGGTTATAAAATCTAACTTTTAAATAATGTAACTTAAATTAAAGATTGAAATATCAATATTCAATTCAAAATTGACCTTTTTAAATTTAACTCTATTAATTTTTTTTTTTAAATTTAAATTTTATTATTCTACTAAAATGTACTTATTTCAAATATAAGTTTTGTATTATTAATAATTATATTAATATTTTCATATATTAAAATGTTCAATATTATGACATTATTTCCTCAATTCCAGCTTTTCTTTTTAGCCAAACATAACTTAGCTGTATCAAGATATATAATATAAACCCTGTATACAAAGAGACTTAGGAGAAAATTGCATTTCAATACTAACATAACAATTAAAATGATTTCAGAATTTGTTTCAATTAAAATAATGAATGTGATTCATTCATAATAAAAAATATTCAATCTTTTGCTGAAAAAAAATAGGAATAAAAAAAACTTACCTTTACACCCTCGAAAGTTTTTACATGGATATCTAGAATCGATCCTCCAATGACTACCTGTAGTATAAAACAAATGCATTTTTTTTTTCGTTTAAATGTTGAAATATCATTCATGTTGTTCATTTTAATATTTCAATTACTATATACTATTCAAATAAATTATTTACCTAAATGATGCGAAAAATACTAATTAAAAGAAAAGGAAAGAAAGTCGTGACGTATTAATTATTTAAAAATTTGGTAATGCTGGTTTGGTAAGTATACTAGAAATATAATGATTACCATAAAACGGCTTTTGTGCCTGAATATATAACAACACTGATTAAACTATTTTAAATAATGGTCGCTTATAAAAGAAACAAATTCTTTTAAAATTAGAAAAAGCTAGGAAATTGATTATATTTCCAAAAACATTACTAAATATTTTTTATCCCAAAGGAGAAAAGAGATCTATCTTTTTTTATTTTACTGTTTTAAGAATAAAGCAGTAAAAATAAAAATAAAAGATAATCTTAATCTATAATTTATTTTCTTTTCCATTACTTATAACAAAGAGTGAAAAGTTCTTATTACTCAAATAGGTTAGCATAATGATTCAACTAGTCTTCTCATTTTCCTTAAATCTATATCACAATTGAATATGCCTTTTGTACTTAGGTTTAAAATGATAAATAATAAAATAATTAGTTCAAATATTTTTTGTTAATCTGTATATTCTAGATAAATATGTTAGAAATTCTAAAAATAAAAGTGGTTTCAAACAACTCATCGACACAACACATGAGTTTATATCAAATAAGTTAAGTATCATTATGTTCTACACATACGCTACGTTATACTGTAAAATTTTAAAGTTTGAATTATTACACAGGCAAACCAACAATCCTAATAGCTTTTTTTATATTTGTGGAAAATTTGTTGCCAAAACAATAAAAGATGGAATTTAACTTTTGAGAAAAGTATTTTATGTTTGTTTAGAAGTTTTAAGGAAATGATCGCAAGAAGAAAACTTTTCCGGTCTTTCTTTGGCAAAAACCTGTAAATTTGACAAACCTTTAAACAATGCTTCTCTCGACACTGAACATAGAATTGGACCTCTTGAAGACATTTATAAAAGCAGTCTCAAAGACAAAAATCTTGTTTTCAGTACATGTGCAAAAAAAAAAAAAAAAAAAAAATCTGAAGTGTTTCTCACAAAGTTGAAAAAAGATGTATTTGTTGGCTCTTAACATAAGAAAATTGTTGCAAAACCATAAATTTAAAAATAATGAACTCAAAAGAAAGGCTGATTGGACAGAATTTAAACAATTTATTTTCAAGTTTCTTAAAAACCAAAAAAACTCTAATCACGAAAATATAAATCAAATTATGTTCAGAAAATTCGAAAAACACAGGTATAATGTGAGTCTGAAGATATGTTTTTTTTTTTTATATTCCCACTTTAATTTTTATCCTTGAAAATCTGGGATCACTTAAGTGAAGAATAAAAAGTGAACGTTTCCATCAACATATTATAAAAGAAAAACTAAGGTCATTTGGATGCAAATAATGGAAGAATATTGCACCATCCAAAAACATAGCATAAGAGAAAGAGAACTCACATTCAGAGAACTTTTACAGACAAAAGGTTAAGAAAATACAAACCTTTGAATTACTAAGAGAAAGGAGAATACTTCCTCAAATTTTATCATCATCATATTGAAAAAAAAATTGGTACTTACGTATTAACGCCACCGCAGCAGAAGCTGCGCTATCGCGCCAATAAAGTGCTACCAATGCGCCAAAATAAAACTGTTTTGAATTTATGTTAAACCGTCCCATTTTCCACTGAAATCCGATTGACTACTTTATTTTTAAATAAAGTGTTTTGAATTTTGAAAGTGTTTTGATTTTAAATAAAGTGTTTTATTTATTTTATGATTTGTCACAAAAATTTTAAGTGTAGATTGGCGACACTTAAAAACCGCCAAATCTGTAGTTGCGGTGGCGTTAATAAGTAAGTACCAAAAATTGGAATTATATGGTAAATAATGCTAATTTTTACTTTTGTTTCATATACCACTTTCACTTTACTTTAATAGATTTCAGCATTATAAAATCCAAGCATTAATGGAGTTTTCAGAAAAATGACGGGCAAAAAGAATTCGGTAATTAGATTGAGCATCCCAAAAAAATTTAACAAACATCTGAAATTATGATAAACGTTTTAAATAATATATTTTTGTTGGCCTATGTTATTATAAAAACTATGAAAATACACAGTAAATCCTAAAAATGTATAAATAATCATTAATTCATTTTTTATCATAAACTATCAGGTATTGCTGGTTTACCTGGGCAATAATAAATATCCGAAAAATCTTACTTTGGTAAGTTCTTTTTTTTATGAAAAAAATATCCGAAAGGATTGCAAATCGGACTTAAAAAATCCAAGAGTACATAAACTATTTAATATAATACAAAATTGCCTCGCAGTCGATAATTTCCATTGTTATAAAAACAAATTGTATTTTTAATTGTTACAATTTAAAAAGTATTGATATTCTTACGTAAATTGTTATAAACTTATTGTTAAAAACATTATAAAATATTAACTTTATTATAAAAATTATAACTGTTATTTAGATTTTTATGACTTTAATTTATGGCTTTTAATCAAAAATATTTAAAAATTTAACTTCTCTGTGATATAATTTTTAAACTATAAGAATTACAAACGTACATAAAAATCTCATCTCTATACATGAATAAAATGTTCAGATAAAAATGTAAATGCTTATTAGTAGCTAGTAATTATTCTTATTACATTTTATTTGAGGATTATTTTAAATATGTAGAGATACTTTTTATTTTTTCAAGAAATATTAATATACTATATTGTGTAAATAATATAAATGTTTAGAAGGATTTTAGTAGAGTTAAATCTACTAAAATCTTTCTTAACATTTTAAAGAAAACGTTTCATATAAAATGATAAATATATTGTATATAAAGCACATAAAAATAATTAGCATATCTACTATATTTCAGTATGCTAATTATTCCATTACATATAACAACAAAATATTCAAATTTTTAAAAAATAATCTCCAAATACATAAAAACTGTGCGCAATTAATAAAATTGAAATTACAATACATTTTATTTATATGAAATCGACAAAATTAATAAGATTTTAAAAATACAAATTACACAAACAATAACAAAATATTTTATTCGATTACCTTGCATTAAATAAGAACATAAATATTCCAAAAATGTCACAAGTTTTCAATGAACACATAAATTACATTTAAATAATCACCAGATTTAAAATTTTAAGCCATCTCAAATAATTATTATGTTTATCGAATTATAATAACTAGCAAGAAAAAAAAATGTTAAGAATATTCCAGACAAGTGAAAAGAAATTATTCTAATAAAAAATTGCTTTCTATCATGTTGCCACTAACAATGAAACTAATTAAATTCTTAAATTTTTCATCAAAAGAAATCGTTTGCAAGGAATTTAAATTCTATTTTTAGAATTAAAATAAAAATTCGAAATATTTTTAATTCGTCAAACGATATTGTTGAATTTTTAACTGAAATAAAATAAAATAAAAATATAAATGGAAAAAAATTGGGTTATAAAATAAAAATGAAAAATAAAATTAGCAAACGAATATTGAAAGTCCATTATTTATTTTAAATGATTTTGTTAATATACTTTCTCCTGTAACTAAACTCTAGCTGTTTATTTTAAAAACAAATCTTAAAATTAGATATAGGACAGTTAAAGAATTCTGGAATAAAATATAATTAATATATATTATAATTCATATATGCATATTTCATAAAATTGCATATGAAACTATAAAATAAAAAAAGGTTAATATTTCAGACAAATAAAAGTAAGATTAAATTGCAAATTATAATAATTGCAAACGTAGTACAACACCATTCATTAAATGTTTTCTAAATTTGGTGTTTTAAAATTGTTTAAAACCTACTATAAACAACTAAATGGTTTTCAAGATAATTCTATATAAATATTGTTGTTGTTTTTTCATTTAAATAAAAATTTGAGTTAAAATATTAATTTTTAATGTAGTGTATATAAAGTTTTGAATAATTTTAATAATATATTTCAATGAAAAAGTTGTAATCTATTTATCTATATTTAAAATTGTTTTTACAACAATTACCTACTGTTTTTCTAAGTGAGATGAAATCTATTCGTTTAATAACTACAAGATAAATATCGAACAGAAATCTGAAACAAAAATGCAGAAACATTGCATATTCATCTATAATTATAAAATTAAAATATTACAGAATAAGCAAAGATTAGAAAAGATTGAAGAACAGAATTTAAGAAAAGAATGAAGTTTGCAAGAACAGGATAAGTGTTCTTGGTTACATTGTATATAACTTCTTGGTTACGCTGTATTAACCAGTGTATGTTCTTGTATATACTGGTTAACGAATTATTGAAAACATTTTTTTGTTGGATAGAGATTTAATCTCTGTCTCTTTAGTTGATTAATTTAACCCAAAAAGACTTTACACAAATCATGTAAATCAGTTTTTGCATCTTCCAACTGGCTCTTTTTTTATTATTATTATTTCAATTTACAATTTTATACATTTCAAATCTGGGTGAATTCATACAGTTTTGATTTCTGGTTCAAACTGATTTCTGATTCATAAATATTCCAACGTTTATAATTTTACAATCTGAAAAGAAAAATAGCTCAAAACAGTATTAAAAGTTGAAATTGAATTTTTTTAAAAAAATCATTTAGAAACTTCTAAAACCTCTACTACAAATGTACAAATATCAATCAAAAATCCATTTCACATTTCAAATACTATATAAAATTAACCAATTGATTTATGTGTGCAGTTTGCACTAAAATTTAAAATTCTTATTACATTTATATAATGATGCAAAGCATGTTCAACATATAAGTAGCAATTTTTCGACATCGTTTTTGTGCAATATATGTTGTTTCTTATCCCACTTTGTCGACAGCAACAATTAGACCAAATCAATGAACGCGTGGCTAAAAAATGCTAATGCTCATGCTAAAAATGCAATGAGGCTAAAAATGCAGTTTCGATATGAACTAATAGTTTCAGAAAATTTGTGAGATAAATTTGATGACTTTCAATGAACTCATATATCTCTTTAAAAATTTTCATTAACTTCCTTCAAATTTGCATTTTTTACAATTTTGAAGATGTAGCATTTGCATTACTTTGAAAGATATATTTTTACTTTAACATTACTTACAGAAATATATATATCCTATAAAACAATAACAGTACTGCAAGGAACAGGTAGCAAAGTATTTTAAAATAGCTAAAGACAAGTAAAAGTAAAAGCAAAAGTAATTATTTTTTTTTTATTTCCAATGGCAGATTATGAACAGTTACAGCAAAAAAAAAAAAAAAAAAAAAAAAAGAACAACGGAAAAATAAAAAAGAACACAGAATACAACAAAACATGCTGAAACAGAGTTCATTAATCTAACATAATGCCAAGTTGTAGATCTTTTAGCCACTGAAAAGTGTTACCAGGTGCACCATGGGGAGGTAGATCTACTAAGCAAAGTAATCATAAAAACTGCTATAATTGTAATACATCAAATCTTATTTACTCTTAAAAAATACAACATTTTTTTATAATGTCTCCTTTCCTTGTTCACCCAATAGAGCTGTTTACAAGCTTTCAGACGCTGAGAATTTCTCAACACTTGATTTGCTGCTAAAGCAGGTGTCTTGCTGGTGGTGGTATTATTGAAGGATGCATTTGAATTATCCCATTAGCATTTAATTGTAACACTAATTGTTAGAATTTTTAAAAATAAAAAATTATTTTCGAGAGTCTGATTTTAAAACCAATTACAACCTTTCCTGGTATAATTTCTTTCCACCGTGCATTTCTGTGTGTGTGAACGTATGTCTCTGAACGTATGCGTATGCGTCTGTGTCTGTGCGTCTGTAGGTACTGTGTGTCTGTCTTTGTCTCTCTGTGTGTGTGTATGTATCTGAGTTTGTCTGTGTGTCTGTGTGTGTCATGTGTCTGTCTGTCTCTCTCTGTGTTTGTGTGTGTGTGTGTGTGTACATGTGTCTGTCTGTCTCTGTGTGTGTGTCTGTGTGTGTGTGTGTGTGTGTGTGTGTGTGTGTGTGTGTGTGTGTGTGTGTGTGTGTGTGTGTGTGTGTGTGTGTGTGTGTGTGTGTGTGTGTGTGTGCGAACGCCACGGAATTCATATTAGAAAAAGTCCATACATTATAATAAATTATAACAAACTGTTTCATAAATATATTGCAGCGACTTGGTGCGATATGGGTTAACTTTATACAATATGTACCATTCTGACAAGAATTTTATTGCAAACCACCTCTTCATTCACCAACTGGTTGATTTTTATATTAATATAAATCAACTAAGCACATCAAGGACTACTAACACATCATGGGCATCAAAACAAATACATTGTTTACAAACAATTAATGCAACACATTGCTTTCATACCGGTCTTCCGCCTGAAGAGAAGACATTTTTCGCTTCGTGGGTAACGGGAGATCTCATGACTCGTGAAGAAGATGTTCCTTCAGGACTCCTGAGTTTATTCAGTTCAATGGCGATCCGGGTGCCCACTCGAGTGTTATTCAGCAATAATCCGATGTCTGAGAGAATTAATCAAGGAAAAATCTGCAGAATTACAAACCATTTGCGTCTCCTGGACCGGACTTTTTACACGCCAGTTCAGCAACTATGCAATTAAATCACATTTACATGAGAATGCTAGGCCAAGCTTAATTGCTTAAATTGCTTCTAGAGAGATTGTGGTAGATAGTGCGATAAATTGTTAATGATTAGATATAATCACTGATTAGATTAATGAATGATAATTAAAGACGTCGACATTCTTTGAGGAAATTTATTATCTACCATCGAAATTCTTCTATTCCATAATGAAAATGCACGAATTCTTGCTATGGAATGACCACTTACTTAATTCTTAAGCCACTTCGTATCAATGAGATTTGATAGCAAAAGTTTCTGAAATTATAATATTTTTTTAATAAAAAATGACAATAATTAAAGATAATTCCAAAACATAATATCTTAGTCCGTATTTCAATAAAATATATTAAAAAGTTAAACATAATACCTCAATTCATATTTCAATAAAATAAATTAAAAAGTTTTTTAATTCAAATAAACACAACTATGCATTAATAACAATTAAATAATAATAACAATTTACTGCAATTTATTGCATATACATTTCGTTGCAAAAGTTAAATTAATAAGTAAATTTGCCAAATAAAATAGAAAATGGAAATTGCTAAGTTTTTAATTATGCAACTATGTTTATACTTTACACTATATACATTTTTCTATGGTCGTCCCATGGTCGTCCCCATTTTTCTATGGACGTCATATCCAAGGTCGTCTGCCTACTGGCAGATTCCGAAGCATGAGATGTTTTTTTTCTTTACGGGGTAGGTTTGTCAGCCCTACATCCAATAGTCATAATAGACCGGGACCTAGAGTTTAAAGGGATTCCAAACCACTACAAACATCCATGGCACCACCAGGACTCCAGCCCGAAATCTGTGGTACCGAGCGCTAGTCACTTGGCCATCAGGCCCCTACTTTGAATATTACACTTTGTCTATATTCTATGCATTTCAAAACGAGTATAAAAAAGTAAGAAATAATTCGTCTTAAAAGAAACGTTAAAGAACCTTTCAGTACTGAAAATTTACCATATTTTCATTTGTATAAACACTTCTTTAGATCTAAAAAAAAAAAGTATTCCAATTTTTTAAGATATTAAAATAATATTTAAACAAATCTTTTTTTCTTTTCCAAACTAGAAAAAAAATACTTCAATTTAGTTTTTAAACTTTTCTTATGACACACTAATAAGGAAAAAAAATCAAATATTTTTTCCTTTTTTTTTTTCTAGCGCTCCACATTTAATTTTGCTTTTCAGTAGAGATTATATTACATTACAACTAATAAAAAAAATAACTTTATTTATCAACAAGCATATCTGTCTTCAAATACAATACTGAATTATTTTTCACAGCATATAGATTATACGCAATCAAAAATTATTCATATATCAATTTGAAATTCCCTTTCTACTTATACTATTAAAAAAATTCCTCACGGCATTTTTTTTTTTATATTTAATTCAATTCGCTTTCTTCAAATTTTATTCTTTTTCCTTAAAAAAAAATAAATCTACGTGTTACGGAATGCAAAAAATAAAAACCCTACATGCAATTTCGATTGCACACCCTCTTTGTAGAGGGACGCAGTTTCCCCACATACATCACACCCAGTATCGAAAATATTTAAATTACGTTCATCCAGGCGTGATGTAACGTAGGCAACAAAATCTCGAGTTTAAATTTCGTTCCGAAATCAATACTTTTCCTATACTCGGATACTCGAAAGTAAAAAAAAAAAAAAAAAAATCCTTCAAAGAAAAAAATTAACATAAGAAATTTTTTATCTTGAGGGGAAAAAAAGAAACGGTGACGAAAAATATTAGCCAGAAACCCCAGAGAAGCAGAGGACTAGCATAAGAAGAGAGATTTGATTCGTTTCAAGACCTTATAATGCTTCTTTCCAAAACCTTCTTGCTTTCTTGTAAAAAAAAAAAGTCTTCGATAAATCGTTCCTAACCGCTTGGGAGTGAAGTACATGCTTATGCTGGTTTAAATTTAACAGACACGAAAGGATGCACAATACATCTGCAAAATTTTAAAATTGTAAAACCAATTCTGCAAAATACGGCAAATGATGGTAAAATATGGTATGACGTCCGAGTGGCTAGCGCTCTGGCAATCGGTACACGAGTTTCGGGTCGAGTCTCGGATGTTTGGATGCCATGGATGTTTGCAGTGTTTCGGAATCCATTTATCCGCCGTAAATCCCGGTCTAACAGAATCGTAGAGCGTTACGGGGGTATTGTTACTCCGCGTCCGTAGCTGCACACACCTCCTGGGTAGTGAGTAAAGTCAGTGCAGCGCTTGCCTTAAGGTATCAAAGACAACTGTCTAAGTATTTGTCAGCCGGATTAGAAAAAAATACGGCAAATGATAGTTGAAAGTATTTATCATTATTATATCTCAACTTTTTTTAATATGGAGTTTGATGGCCGAGCGAATAGCGCTCAGTAACACAGGTTTCGGATTCGAGTCCCGACGATGCCATGGATGTTTGTAATGGTTCGGAATTCACTTGAAATCGTAGTTCCCTGTCTAATATGACTGTAGAGCGTTTGACGTAGGACTGACAACCTTACCCCGTGAAAAGAAAACATCTCCTGTCTCGAAATCTTGCAGACGGCCTTGGTCACCATGGGGCTGTTGCACCACTGATGACGATGATTTTTTAATATCATCTTCGTAGGTAACAACATTGATTTGCAAATAATCATTTGCAGATCACTATCCCTAGAATCGAAAGCTAGACGAAGAATTCTATAAAGGATGGCAACAATATTCGTTTCTTCAAATTATCTGTAATTAGAGATAAAATTTGGCATTCTGAGTAAAATTAAAAGATAAAATGGCAATCATATACTTAATTAGAAAGTTTACCATGGCCATAGAAATTTTCCTTTCTTCCTTCCTCACTGACGCAACAGCCCTAGCCACATGGTCTTCATTAAGACCATGTTGGTCAAATAGAGTTTGATCCAGCTTAAAAGCAATATTTCCTCAAATATGTTCCACAAAGGATCAAGAAATTCTATGAACTTTCCAGGCGATGTATACGTGAAAAGAACATATGTTGAAAGCTGAAGATGTTCTTTTGTTCAAATTTTGATTTTATACAAATTTAGTCCTAAAACTTTGGTATACAGAAAGATTTTCATAACAAGACTAGTAGTTTTGAGTACATCGACAAATTTCACAATTTACTAAAAGGATACTAGCTTCAAGAGCGGCGCCTTTACTTAGTTCTTGTACTCGACTTAAAACGAAAGGTGTTACATCTCTTCCGACAACATTCTTTTCCCTAAAAAAAAAAAACAAATCATAATTTTACAGAAAAATGCATACAATTTTTAAATCATACATGAATTAAGAAGGAAAATACATAACATTTTTTTTTATTATTACATTCACAATATAACTACAAACATCAAACTTTATAACGCTAAGAAGCATGGCATTATATAAAAATGTAACATCTTATCTCAGTTATTTCGGAATATTAATTAGGCTTAAAGCAAGAGAATTCAAAGAAGCTTACTTCAAAAATTATCATAAATAAATATAAATAAGCCTAATGTTACCATTAATTTATACGGATGCTGATGTTTAGTAATAAAACAGTTTTACTTATAAAATGTTCTATATTTTCAATTGCTTAAAAATGGAGACAGAAAGCTGTGTTAATGTTTGTTAAATATGTTTTATTGATTGCTATATATATATATATATATATATATATATATATATATATATATACTACTGTGTCTAAAAAGTAAGATCAATTTTCAATTTAAATTTCCCGGGCATATGTAATTACAATTTGTTTTTTTCTTTTTTTAGTTTGTCGGCACTGTCCTTGACATCTGTGTGAAATTTCACGTCAAAATATTCATTAGTGCTTGAGTTACATTTGGCTTTGTGAGGCACTAAAAGTGATTTCGGCGAGTTTTGAAATGAACCTAGATTATTGAAATATCTAGATATGGTGCGGATATCTAGATATTTCATTGTTGTGATATATGGCTTGTTTCATTATAATCTTTAAACTAAAAGCCATTCATTTTGATATTACAAAACATTTTCATAAATTCAAAGTTCCAATGTTTCTACACATATTTTGCCATATATCTGACTATTCATTCATGTCTACATTCATTTCATTTCATCGACAACTATGTAATCCCAGATTATTGTGTTTTTTTTTTTTATTTTTATTATTTTTTTTTAACGTTTTGAGGCGGGACATTGGTATTCTGAACACTCTTATTCTTCGTTTCACTCAGAATACAATTCACTCTCAGCATTTTAAGACCGAGTTTATGGACTTGTTCTAGATGTTGCTGTCGACCAAGTGAAACAAAAGAATACAACAAGAAAAAAAGTAAAAGTATACGAAATATACGAAAAAAGTAAAGTAAGGATTAAATAATACTTTTAAAACGCTGATTTGCACATTAGGATTGTTGCAAATCTTTTCAAGCACCATTATTCTACGAAACTAAATCAAGTAAAATCCTACCTAACATTTTCATTAATCAGAAAATATAATTTTTTTAACACTCTTATGGTGCTTATCATCTAAAGATTCTTTTTAATTTTAAAATCTTTTTTACCGAAGATTTACAACTTTTTTTTTCTTTACAGTCATTTATGCCATCATGTTTATATCTTCATCCTTCTGTTCCTGTATTTGTTAAGTGCTTATAAATTTTCTTGATAAGACAGCTTAAATTGCAGGGGGAAGGGGTGGTAAAATTTTTTCAGTGATCAAATAACTGTTAAATATAATTCATTAATCAGAAAATATAATTTTTTTTTAACAATCTTTCAGTACAAAGAGCTTATCATCTAGGGATTCTTTTAACTTTAAAATCTTTTTTTACCCAAAGATTTACAGCTATTTTTTACATCCATTCATAACATCGTGTTTAAGTCTTCCTCCGTCTGTTCTTGTATTTGTTGGATGCTCATTCATTTTTTAGATAAAACAGTTCAATTTTTCAATGATCAAAAAACCGTTTTTAACAATAAATTGTTCTCGAAGTTAAATCAAATAACCGCTCTAAATCATGAAATTATCATTTTTTTTTGTCCGGAACATTATTTTGCAAATAATATATGAATGTGTTTTCTAACATTATAAAATTCCATAGTTCCATATGAATATTTGTCTCTTTGGTGATATGAAAGTAAAAATTTCCTTTCTCATATATAGGATGTCCTAAAATTCCCACAAAATTTGAGTTCCTAACAGTCTGGAATATTTGGTAATGAAAGAGCAGACTTCCCTTCAAAATGCACCTTTAGTCTTGGTGTTCGGGAAGGAAGGGGGTTGGGGGAGTGAGTATACCAAATTGTTTTCTAAAACAAATCCTCTTGTACCCTTTATTAAAATAATTACGTCCTGCGAGAATTTTGGGACACCCTGATAATATAAAAGCTCCAATTAATAGAAAGTTCACGAACTTTTTAGAACAAACTTTGTAACTTCTAATATTAAATTAACCATGAAAAGGTATCAGTCTTAAAACTAAACTGATTTGTTATTCTGAACTAAGCTTGTTCTGTAAAACATTTAATGAAATAAATTTATTGATTTCAAAATAATACTTAAATCATATGCAGAAAAGTGTTTCTGTATATTTCTTCAGCAAGTGATTGCAAAATTTTATTTAGTTAAATTTTGTTGGCACTGTGTCTAATTCTCAGTGTCCTGTAGTGGAGCACGAACATCCCATCAATAATCTACATGCGTGTTGTATGGGAGAAACCCCGGAAAATCTCCCACCAGGTAGTCCGACTGACGAGGCTGAACATCACGAACACCATCGAGTCTCCTCGTTTTTTGAAACAGTGTCTAAAACAAAAAAGTCAGTGGATTGAACATCAGCCCAAATGCTCAAGGTTGGAGCGGAAGGGGCAGCTTCTGTTGTGATGGTGAAACCGTAGGTAGAAGTCAAACTTCTATTCTGTGACGCCGAAGAAGGAGGGCAGTGCCTTCCGTAAGGACTCGTATGGGTAACTACCCCACATTTGCGTATTGTATGGGAGAAAACCCAGAAAACTGCCACCAGGTAGTCCGAGTAACGAAGCAAGATGCTGAACATCACAAACACCATCGAGTTCCTCATTTTTTGAAACAGTGTCTACAACAATGCCACCAGCCGATTAAACCTCAGCCCTAATGCTCACCAAGGGGGCGTACGTTGCCACTGAGCTATGAGTCGGACATGAAAATTTGTTTCTTCGAAATGAATATATTTTTAAAAGTGAATCATATTGTGGACGTCAAAAATTTATTTTAATTAGAACAACCGGAATTAAAAATAAAATAAGAAAAAATAGAAAAAAGATTTATTCGTATAACACAAGATAATTCCGAAATTCTAAATTTTGGTTGTCCGTTAAATGGATATATATTGGATATTAATTCTTATAACAGTAAATAAATTAATGAAATATCATGGAACGGATGCGCAAATAAAAAAAAAAATGGAAGGTTTCAAGATTAAAAACACCGCTTTAATAATTCATAACACATTTTCTGAGCTTAGCACTCATTAAAGAAGAAAATGAAAATAATTTAATTATTACTTAATTGGTATTTTAATAATTTGCAATTCTTAATTATTGGCATTTAACTTAATGAATTGCCTCCTTAAAAGTCAAAAAGCAGTTAATTAAAACATTTTCCTTATTTTTTTAATTTCCTCAGCATTTTACTTATATCTCTCTTGAAATTAATTGCAAAAGCATTTTTTTTCCTTTAAAACACTACGCATTTCACTGATTTAAAAATTAATTATCCTCATTCTAATTTCATTAATTATCCACATAATTATTCTTTACTTATCTCTAGGCTAAGAAAATTTTTTTTTTCTAATGCTTTTCTAAGCATAAAGTTGACGAAGCTGACCATTTCACAAGGAAATCAATTTCAATGGTCAGTGTTGATTCCTTGGGCTAACACAATTGCAAACGACCCTCTGCAGAAATTCACAACCCCATGTTTTCCTTCTAGAATGCGGCCTGAGGTCAAATTGGCTAGCCATTGGTACCACAGGCTTCAGGTTCGAATCCTGGCGGTGGCATGGATGTTTGTTAGTGGTTCGGAATCCAAGTTAAACTGTAGGTTCTGGTCCAATTAGTCTGAAGTGTGCACACAAAAATGACAGTAGAGCGACAAACCAAACCAATCCTCCTCGAATCCAATGGAAGAACTCACTGACCTTGTGATTTATCATGGCGTATAATTCTCTTTTTGTTTAAACAAGAAAAATTTAAATTTTCTGAGTAATTAAGAAGTCAATTGCCTTAATTCAGATAATTCCAAGTCCACTTCAGACCTCCCAATTAAACTTAAAAATTTTACTGCTATTAATAGTTAACTTGTGATGTGTTAATAAACGCAGCTGGCGTGCAGGATAACTCAGATTCACATTCACTGGCGGAGTTCAGTGCAGTCACTGATTTTAGGAAAAAGAAATTTGATAGGGATTTAGATAACGGATATATGCAATTGGCATCGGAGAGTCTTCAAAGTTTTCTTCTTGCATACGACGCAACTGGGTTTGGTTTGTTGCTCTACAATCATTTTTTTTTTTCACATTTTAGACTAATTAGACACGGATCTACAATTTAGGATTCCGAACCACTAACAAACACCCATGCCACCAACAGGATTCGAACCCGAAGCCTGTGGTACGCATGTCCAGAGCCAACTGGCCATCAGGACACCACGACACGAAAATCTAGAGAGGTTACTCCTAAAAGGAAGGCATTTCCCCCTATCGTCCATCGGTGGGCTGTTCATGGTAAACATAAGTGGAGCATAAGGCCTAACGATATACAGGAAAATAAAGAGTGAAATTACTAATCAAGGAGGTCTTATTATAATTGTTTTGGTGAGAAAAGTGTGAACTATAGCTATAATTTTAAATAAAAAAAAATGTGCTACTAATAATAAATGGATTTACCTAGTTGAAAATACATACCCCCCAAAAAAAAAACTGTAATAATTCAGAAAAGGGAATTTTTGATTGATATATATATAATCAACTTAAAATTCATCATATATTTAAATTGACTTTTTAATCTAAACCTTTAATCTAAAATTTTTTTTTTTTTATTAATCGAATTATTAGACTATTTTATTAGTTCTTCTATTAAAAAAGATCTAGTATTATTATCTTATATCTCAAAGCTGGTAGTGAAAAAAATAATATAAATGTATAAATGTTTTTAAAAAACAGAAATCTCAAATTTAAATGCTTCTGAAGTGCCATCTAGTGACAAGAGAATTAACTGCAAATTAGATTTTTAAAAACAGAATACATTGTTTAAAATTTGCTGATTGGTTATTTTCATTGCCAGTTTTTTTTCCTTCTTTGTAGTATTCTTTAATTTGATGGTAAACACACAAAATCTGCGCAATGATTAAATTCCCAAAAAAAATATATCAATAATGATAGGGAAGATCAAAACTTTATATTTTCAGCACTGCATGAATTAAAAATCTCAATCTTTAACTGTGATATAATAATTTCAGAAATTTTGATACATAAAAATAAAATAAAAAACATAATTGGATGTAATTATCAAATAATGCATAATATTTTGTGTGTGTATTTTCTATTTGAACAAAGCAACGCTATTTTCTTTTCGGCACATAATGCATTATACGCATGATTGAAATTACTTTTTTTTTTTTTTTTCCCCTCAAAACCAAAGTTTTGTGTTTAGCATTCCCATTGAGGTTTGGTTTTTGGTCGCTCTACGGTCATCTTGTGCACACGAGGGCTAAACAGACCGGGACCTACAGTTTAAAGTGGATTCCGAACCACTACAAACATCCATGGCACCGCCGGGATTCGAACCCGAAATCTGTGGCACTGAGCGCCAGAGCGCTTGCCACTCGGCCAACAGGCCCCCATTCCCATTGAGGAGTGCATTGCAGTCACTAAATCAAAAGCGAAGAAGAAGAGGCTTGGTGGCGATTACGATATCGTGTGTACGCGCCAAGTCAGGCTGGCTTGTTAAATTAAATGGATGGTTGATGTGGTGACACGACACGACATGACCTTATGACACAAGGGCCAGAACTGGCAGAACTGTTTGGAACTGAACTGCTCTAAACAGTTGATAACATTCACAAATTCTTGTATCGTTAAAATGTACAATTAATAAAAGGCGGAATAAAATGCTAAAATACTATATATCGATCATATAATTTATCAAGTAAAATCAGTAAAAAGTTTAATTTTAGCAAATCTAAAAATTGGAAAATTTAAAATCATACAATCTTCTTCATTGGCGCAACAGCCCCATGGTGAACCAAGGCCGTCTGCCACATTTCGAGATAAGAGACGTTTTCTTTTTACGGAGTAGGGTTATCAGTCTTACGCCCAACGCTCTATAGTCACATTAGACCGAAACCTACGGTTTAAAGGGAATTCCGAACCACTACAAACATCCATGGCACCGCCAGGACCTGAAACTTGTGGCACCAAGCGCCAGAGCGCTAGTCACTCGGCCATCAGGTCCCCCAAACAGTCTTCATTATAGTCCAACAAAAAATTAATAATATTTTTAAAGCCTATTTGGTCATAGGACATGAGATTAATTATTTATAATTATGAAACTGTTATAGGCTTTAAAAAATTTAAATCAATATAAAACCATGTCTTTTTCATTGTAATCGCCCACATCCTCACTATAGTAAGAATTATCCGTTTCTGTTTCTAATTTGTCGCGTGCATCTAAAGTTGAAGGCAGCAGAAGCTGAAAGTTTATTTAAAGTATATTTATGCTTTGAATATCGTTGAGTCATTATTTTAATTTGAATTCATTACTTTTAAGATTCTTATTGTAAAAGTACTGAATTTGAAGACTGGGATATATGTTTACCTTTATTTAAAATTTTCTGACATACAATTTTTGTTGGTTGCTTTTAAATTGCTTCGGATATAACGTCAGTAAAACAAGCAGAGGGATTGGGGGAGTAAAAAGTCAGAGGGCGAACCATAACTCCAAGTCAACGGCGATGGAGCAGAAATAAGGTTGACAGAAGCAATCTGCCTTGTTTGAGTCGGGTTATCTGGGATTTCTTCCATAACGACAAGTAAACGTGACCCCGTGCCATCGTGATTGACACTATTTTTCGAGTTTTAGAGCAAGGTGGAAGAATTACTGAGTTTAAAAGAGAGTTCGTGAATATTATAGAATGAACCTGATGAGATTCAACAAGAATTTTAAAAGCAGGAGAAAATATAACAGCCCAAACTTATAAAATATTTTATATGATAACTGTAGTGTTGAAGTTTGTCGGTATTGATAAGACAAATTACGAGAGGTGAAAAGTTGGAGTCCATTTAGTAGTTGAGTAAGCGAATTTATGTCTTCTATTACTGTGCAGAGATAATGTGTCTTTATGATCGGATATGGATGACTGGTTATGCCGTTGAAAGTTTTATTAACATAAAGTTGGGTCGATGAGTTTGATGTAGAGATCGTCGTAAATTACTGATGCACTAAAGAGTATTTGTGGTAGAACTTTATTTTAAAGGGTGTCATCTTGTTTCGATCGCAACTATACCCAAAATAGAGGGTGCATGTGATGAACTATCACTGCTGAGGTTCGTGTTTATGTACTTTCCTTTCAAATTGGACTTCAATTTGTCTTTTCATTATCTTATTTTATTAATATGTATTTATAATATTTAATAATTTTCATTATCTTATTTTAACGCAACAACGCCTGACAACACATAACACACATATAAATCTATAAAAATCTATTTATAACATAAATCCCAAATCGGTTTATATCGATTTCACATGAGGTTTTGCCTCAGCTAATTCCATTTCCAATTTGATGTCTTCCCTCATCGGATTGGGAAGATGCGAGTTATGGTTTCCCTCTTGCAGGGATTATCGAGTTGCCAAAGTGCATGCAAGAAAATAATGCAAGGTATCTGCTTTTAGAAAAGGACTATATTACAAAAACATTATGTTGATGCTTTCATATGAATGGGAGGATGAGACGCATCTTGTTCCAAAATGTATCTTTGATATATTCAATAGAGCTTCCATAGGTGAGTTTGGTCTACAATAATCTCTAAATATGCTCTTGGAAGCACCTTTTCCTCTCCCAATCTATGAACTAATCGTTATATACATAAGTGGAACCAAAGGGAGTCGATATACAAACGGAAAAGTATAAAACTTTTGGTAACACTTTTTTTCCCCTTATCTCACTTGGTAGACAGCAACATTTAGACCAAATCCAAGAACCCGTGTGGTCTCATGAAAGGAAAGAAAAGGGGTCAGCCCTCTGTTGTGATGGAGGCTCCGTGTCGCTAAAGAAGGAGGGTAGTGCCTTCTGAGAGGACTACCCTGCATGTGCGTATCGCACGGAGAAAATCTGGAAAACTCTTGCCAGGTAGTCCGACTAACGAAATTGACGAAATTATTTATGTTGTGGCTCATCCTCAGTATCCTGCAGCGCGGGACCGACATCCTATGAGTAGTCTACTTATAGAAGAAGGGAAGGAGACACTTCTGTTGTGATGGCAGACCCTTAGGTAGAAGTCTGTCGCTGAAGAAGAAGGGCAGTGCCTTTCTGGAGGACTTTTAAGGGGCATAAGGCCCTATATTTGCTTATCGTATGGGACAAAACTCCCACCAGGCTGACTGGCGAGGCATCACAAATCCAATCGAATCTCCTCGTTTTTTGAAACAGTGTCTGCAACAAAGCCGCCAACGGATGGAACCTAGGCCTTAATGGTCACCAGAAGCGCACGTTGCCACCAAACCACGAGTTGGGTACATTTATTTTTAAAGAGGGTTATTACGACAAAGCAATATAAATTAAGATTATAATATCCTGTCTTCTTTCAATGAATTACTATATTTTCGCACAATTTTATGATGCATATCTAAATAAAAAGAAATTAAAAAAAAAAGTTTTTAATAAATAAAGTTCACACGTAAAATAAGAAGTAAAGAAATACCTAGCTTCTTTCAGGGCATCTTCAATCACAGCTTCCGTTTTGAGACCTTGCTCCCGGTATTCCTCGGGTATTGGAACTGCTATAAGAACGCCATTTTCTAATCCCAACTGAGCGTTCGTCTCTACATAAAAATTTAAAAAATTATTAAATGTAAGTATAAGTATTTCATTTTAAGTATTTTTTTATCAAAGAAATCAATTAATGAGAAAAATGTTATCAAGCTCTTCTTAAAAACCAAAAAGGCATGAAATCCAGTTCGAATGAAGTAAAGTAATCCAGCCAAAATAAATTAAAAAAACTCTTATACACTTATAATAGCAGGAATAAAAATTATGTATTGCTAAAATTAATAAAATAATTATTAGTATCAATAATTAAATAGTTACTACTATCCTTCAATAAAAAATAATTACTATTATCAATAATTAAATAATTACTATTATCCTCCAATAAAAAATAACTACTATTAATAATTACTATTATTCTTCAATAAAAATAACTAATATTAATAATTACTGTTATCCTTCAATAAAAATAACTAATATTAATAATTACTACTATCCTCCAATAAAAAATAACTACTATTCATAATTACTATTATCATCCAATAAAAAATAACTAATTTAATAATTACTATTATCCTCCAATAAAAAATAACTACTATTAATAATTACTATTATACTCCAATAAAAAATAACTAATATTAATAATTACTATTATCCTCCAATAAAATATAACTACTATTAATAATTACTATTATCAGCCAATAAAAATAACTACTATTAATAGTTATTATTATCCTTCAATAAAAATAATTACTGTTAATAATTACTATTTTCCTTCAATAAAATATAACTAATATTAAAATTACTAATATCCTCCAATAAAAAATAACTACCATTAATAATTATTATTATCCTTCAATAAAAATAACTAATATTAATAATTATTATTTTCCTTCGATAAAATATAACTAATATTAATAATTACTATTATCGTTCAATAAAGATAATTACTATTAATAATTACTGTTATCCTTCATTCGTTTATAAATTAGTTCAATTGTAGCTTTGATGAGATTTTTTTTTGGAAAAATAATAAAACTAAAATGGCATATTTTTTTGAATTTTCTTTAATTTCAAATAAACTTAAAGAAAACTAAACTAACAATTCAAACGTTAATTTTAATCTTAAAAAATAAGAGAAAAATCATCATTGTTCCTGCATTATTTTATTTTTAATACTCAATATAAAGCCTATCAAATCATAATTGGATGGTATAAACAGTACATTTTTTATATGAGCAACGAACAAATTTCAATAAATAAAGAGGAAAAAACGTTATTAAAGTAATAAAAGTAGTAAAATAAAATTTTTAAAAACTTTACAACGGGAAAATAACAACCAAAAGGCAATAACTTCCAATTTGAAACACGCATATTGATTATAAAAAAAACATGTATTCGGCATTTAAAAAAGGAACTATGCAAAACAATTTGCAAATAAATCGGAAATCCATTCCGTGTTTCAACAATTTTATTTCCTAAATCCCCGAAAATGTAACTCTATGTTTTATTATTTATGGGGTTATCCAACTCTTAAGACAGACAGTTGGTGGCTTTGAACTCTTTTTACTATCACAAACTATTCAAGAGAAGTCATTACGGACTTAAAGCACGATATTGCAATGGGTTTCTTTTTTTTTTTTTTTTTTTTTATAAATCCAATATATTCAACATAGGAAACTAACGAAAATATGTGAATCCTAGTTTTTATTATTTTTTTTTTATTTTATACGTCACGAGCTGGATAAGGACGTTCAACTTTAAGTAAAGGTTCATAAATGTGGCTTATTTATTTATGTCAGATATTAAAAGTTCAATTTTAATTTTGAAAAAAATCAATATAAACTTATTTGTTATCAAAATGCAAATGGTGAAACTAGTTTCTTTAAAGTCGTATTAAAAGGAAAATAAATGTAAAAAAAATGAAAATAAAACATTATTTTTAGATAAAATTAAATTTGATATTGATCTAGCCTATGCTTCAAAAATAAACCCAAAAAGTAATTTAAAATTGCCTTTCCTAGTTAAATTCAAAGCTCCATTATTTCGTTTTAAGATTAAAATTTGAAATTTTATTTTATTCTATTCTTTAAAACATTAAGGATTATTAAGGAAATAAGAAACATAATAATTTGATACCAAAGTTAAGTAAAAATTCTTTTAAAAAGCAATTTTATGAATTTATCATTTACAGGTACGTCATAACATGAATGGTGATAATTTATCAAATATCGTGCTATATTTTACCATTAATATTAGAGAATTATACAAGTATAAATCAGATTTATATGACCTATGGAAATAAAATCTCTGTAAGGATGGTTTCTGCATGACTCTCAGCCTAATAACAACATGCGCATCTAGCGTACAGCAGGAGAGAGGTTTGAATACTCTGATAGGCCATGTTGTAATCACTGCTTTCAGAAACGAGCAGACTCGACATGGATATTATAAATGGATACAATAACAATATGATATTATAGATATATAACAATATGATATTGGATATTATAACAATATGTGTCAAAGCCTCCTTTTTTTTAAGATTTTTTCTAGATTTGTTTCACGTCACGTCAAATGCGGGGAAGTTAAGAAAGGTATTATCGTGCACTCATCACCCATCGGTGGGCTGTTCGTGGTATAAATAAATAGTACATGAGGCCCATCGATGTTAACTTACAAAAAATAATAATAAAATAAACTGTGGATGGTATAAGGTTTCAAGATATACAGTAATGTAGGTTGGAGATTTCTTGAAAGCTTCAAACACTCTCACATGTAACAGTTACAAAAATAAATAATAAAATAATCAATGTAAAAAATTGAAAAATACACAGTCCTAATTATGTGACCACCGCCTACTTTCGACGTCAACGTGAAATAACCAATCACAAAAGACAGGTGGAACACATTGCAGTGGAGTGTATATAAAGAATAAATCCACTTAATACCACATTCCACACTCCACTTAAAGCCAGAATATACAAGAGTGTATATTCTGGCTTTTTGACAGGTGGTCACTTAATGACTGGACTGTTATATATTTTTATTTCAGTTAACATCATACTAGTTATTTTATTTAATTAAAAACATATTTTCACGAATATCAGCAAAAAAATATATTTTTTCCAAGCAGAAATTTAACCAAAAATCCATTTGACTGCAATTTTTTTTACATCAATACTCTTCAAAAGTTGTTATTAATTTTTCAAGAATATTAACCAATTATACTACAATTAATTGCTTTTGAATTTTGAGCTTTTAGCTGAAGAAAAAATGTGTTGAAGAACTCATCACTAAAAAGATTCCTCAAACAATGAAAGCAAAGTATTCGTCTTTTTTCGAAAAGACAATGTTTTATTTAACAAAAGCATTATTTTGTAAGTATTATCGTACCTTTATTGTTTAATGTATTACCCTCCAGAAACGAAATTAAAAATTCAAGAACCTTTCAAGATGTCATGATAAATATTATGTCACAAGAACTTGCTTCATTTTTAAGAAAATAAAAAAAATATGGTATGCCCCAAATGAATAAAATATTTTTAATAGTAAATTAGCATTAACGCTAAACATCCACATATGTGGACATAGGTTGTTTTTTTTTAATCCACAGCTGTGGATCTCAAACTGGGATCCTGTTGTTTCTTATCCCACTTAGTCGATAGCAACATCTAGATTAGGTCCATGAATTTGTGTGTTCTCATAGGAGTGGGAGGGGTAGTTTCTGTTGTGATAGAACACCGGTCGGTAAAAGTGTGAGTTGGCTCCATATCGCTGAAAAAGGTGGGCAGTGCCTCTCGTAAGGACTTTGAGGGGGAACTACCCCACACTTGCGTATCGTATAGAAGAAAACTCCGATCGTATAGGTCGATCACGAAGCTGAACAGCACAAACGCCATCCAGTCTCCTCGGTTTTTGAAACAGTGACAACAACAAAGCCACCAACGGATGAACTTTAGCCCTAATAATGTTCACCAACGGCGTACGTTGCCATTGAGCCACGAGACGGGCAGGGGTTCTTAAACCAAACTGTGATCCTAAGATCCAAGATGTTTCATAGGCTCAGCGAAAAGATCACTTAATTACAATTTTTGGCTGTTGGTGATTATTGTCAAGTGTTCTTTTTTCTTTTCCTTGATGAGATATTTTCTAAATGATTGTTCTATTATCTTAACTAATAAGCATATTTAATTCAGCTTTTAATGTACTAATTAATTCAATTTGTTTAAGGTTGCCAAAGAGCTTGATAGGCGAGTGACTAGCACTCGGGTAACTAGCAGTGTCGGGTTAGATTCCCGGTGGTGCCATGGGTGTTTGTAGTGGTTCAGAATCCACATTAAACAGTAGATTCCGATCTAATAGGATTGTAGGGCGTAAGGCAGACAACCGTCCCCAATAAAAAGAAAACATCTCCTGACTCGAAACCTACCATAATGGGACTGTTGCGTAAATGAAGAAGATGATATGGACTTACTACAAGACGATATTTTTATGGCATTATAATTTCTAACATACGAGTAGGGCTGACAACTCTACTCCCGTTAAAAAAAAACATCTCATACTTCGGAATCTGCCGGTAGGCAGACTGCTTTGTCCCACCATGGGCTGTAGTGCCGGGAAGTTAGTTAGTGTTATCAACGGGTTCTCAAAAAGAGAACCACCATGAAAGAAATTTCACATAAAGTTTAAGAACCTGCCTACCAGGATTTTTATTATTTTTTCTTTCTGTTTCGGTAATTATTGTTGATATAAAACGAATATAAAATAATAAAGCAAATATATATATATATATATATATATATATATATATATAATTTTTTATTTTAAAAAATTAATTCCTGACAAGACTAAGATAAGCATTATAGCTGCTTCCAAAAACCATTCCCCAAGAAACATCTCGCAGAGCCCAGAAGGCCAGAAGAATGCTGGTTGATAATCACTCTCGCCGATTAAGGAGCTGCCTCCCTAATGAACACTGCTTAAAGTTACTCTCCTTAATAAGCCATTTCAGGAGATCAAGGAGCAGTGATTTCGGCTGATTTATTTCTCCGCAGTGCAGCAGCACTACTTGCGGAATGAGCGGCATAAAATTCAAGAGAGGGATTGCAGTGAGTAGTGCAAGTCTTTAATCATGATACTTGTACTGTAGGCCTTCGTAATAAGACACGCCCAATTAGGTGGCATGCAATGCAGGGTTAACATCTGCCGTGGAAATAAATGAAGCGAATGTAGATAAATGGTTATTGCAAACCGTTAAATCGGAAAATGATTAATCTGAGTTCAATTGGTATAGATTAATGTGTGTTCTAATGCGGAATACATCGGATAGCAAATGTCTTTTCTAAGTTGTTTGGTTTCAGTTTTTTTTTTACTGGAAAAAAAAATCTTGCTTAAATATGAATTCAGCAATAACTAATGTAGGTAATATTTTTGAGAAAAACCCTACAAAATTCAATTTTCTACCAAAACTTTACGAAAATTTATGATAAAAGTGAAGACATTTGTAATAAAAGACAAATTGTTATTCAATAGAAGCAAAGGATAAATTTTCCATTTTTGTAAATTCCATGCTTAAAATTGAAACATTGATTATTTCAGAAATATTAATACACTGAAAGACTTGTATTCCTTATTATTTTTAAATTATATTAGCAAACTAGCTACTTTTCATTAATTATTTTTTAATATTAGCTACTTTTCATCATTTAGACAAAAATAAAAAGTTTGACTTCATCGCATTTTATAGTCAAATATATCCAAAGGTTAAGCTATCTCTTTTACGTGCAATCAGTTATTATTATTGTATTAAATAGGGAATTTCGTGTTCCATTTATGTATGCCAAGAACAGTGAGCCCGATTCGCGGCTCAGTCGCAACGCGCGCCACTGGTAAGCATTAGGACTCAGGTTCAATCCGCTGGCGGTTTTGCTGTAGACACTGTTTCAAAAAATGTGAAGACTAGATGACGTTTGTGATGTTAGTATCTTGCATCTTGAGTCGGACTGCCTGGTGGGAGTTTTTTCCGTGTTTTCTCCCATGCGATACGCACATTAGGGTAGTACCTCCTAAAAGTAATCCCGAAAAAGCACTGTCGTCCTTTTTCAGCGAAACGGAGTTCAGTCAGATTTCTATCTACGGGTGCTCCATCACAACAGAACCCTTTCCGTCCA
Organism: Caerostris extrusa; assembly: GCA_021605095.1. NCBI lineage: Eukaryota > Metazoa > Arthropoda > Arachnida > Araneae > Araneidae > Caerostris > Caerostris extrusa. Next base: position 58,571 of record BPLR01016525.1, read on the forward strand.
TGTATGAGTAGATTACTCATGGGATGTTCGTCCCGTACTGCAGGACACTGAGGATTAGTCAAAACAACAGAACAGGAAAAGTAGAGCGACTGGTAGAGAGAGGAAATACTTTCCGGGAAGTCTTTTAAGGTTAAATATTTCACATTTGTCTGACGTATAGTGAAAAACAATGAAAAACCAAGCAATTCGTTTATCAATGAGACTACACACTACTACACCGATCATCACTGTGCCTAGAAGCTGAGTTGCCCCTATACAATTTGGGAATGATGAGGGTGAGAAAAGTCTGATTGGGCTCCGTGACGCTTTCACAGTCATATGAGGCCAGGACCAATATCTTAAAATGGATTCCGAACCACTACAAACATCCATGGCACCGCCGGGACTCGAACCCAAAATCTGTGGCACCGAGCGCTAGACACTCGGTCATTAAGGCACTATTCTATCAATGAGATTTGATCTCTCAAATCAACGTTCTAGTTTCTGAAAGCAGTGACCGCAACTCACGCAGCCAGATAATACAAACTTGAGTCCTCCTGATCGCCATGCACTTTATCACTGGGTGAACTAAATGATTGGGCAATCTGTTAAATTGCTACACAAAATTGAAGTCAGTTCGAAATAGATAAATACAATAGGGTTTAAGTGCCTGTTAGCTTTACAGAATACTTCGGAAGCAAAAAAATACAACGGCAACGTCTATTCGATAGGGAATTAGAGACAGATAAAAACTCAGCTGGAGATCAAACCGTTCCTCTCAAAAGCCGAAAGAAACTTCGCTGTATCAATTCGGATAAAAGTACTTTTAACAAAAAGACCAAAAAAAAAAAAAAAAAAAAAAAAGAAATGTTCCACTAGTAACCGGAATTTGTTATCTCCTGCTCGTTCCTAACTATTTCTAAAATGGAGGAAAAATTTTATTTTCCTGGAGTAAATAACTGCCAGATCGATATCTGAATTATTTCTTCTGCAAAGGATCGATACTTTAACTCGATTTGAATTATTTGTTTTAATGTTTTTCCACGCTTGTTATATTTTTATACACGGTGACAATAATGATATTTATATTTCATACATCAAGCAGGAATTTTTTCAGGAAAACAGTGTTGTGACAAATAGAAAAGATAATGTTTCTACACTTGTTTGGACAAATAACGCGCATTCTCATATTTGCATGTCATTCAGATTCGGTAAAAAAAGATTGAGAATAAAATCATTTAAATATTTTACCATGAAACGGGAAAAATGTGTGGCCTTCTCTTTTTATTATGAATATTTAAATCGAATTCCGTTACATCTTATTAGCATTGTTTACAAGTAAAAACGTGGCATTTGTTCTTTTTTTTTTTTTTTTTTTTTATATATACAATGAAACAAACTATGCGACAAAATTGACAGAATGGAATTTCAGCCTGAAAAAAAACCGAAGTAAAAAGTATTCATTAATAACTTATCTTCACTGGAAAAATTTTTTTTTCATACAATTTTTACTTTAAGAGAATTTTGGAGTCTTTTTTTTATAATTTTTAATTATTTTTAATTTAACTCGAGAATTTGAACTTTTTTTAAATGCCTGGTTGACCCCATTTCCTTAAATTATTAACTAGCTAACTCCCGGCACTACAGTCCATGTTGGACTCATGGATTCCCTAACAATACGACTCCAAAGTCAATACCAAAGTCAACTCCAAATGTTATTAATTCGTGCACTATTTTACTTCAACAAATTTGGTTCGTTTCATTTGGTTTGTCGCTCTACAGTCATTTTTTTGGCACACTTTAGGCTAATTAGACTGAGATCTACAGTCAACTAGCCTAAGCCTAAGACAAAACAACAGGAAAAGTGGAGCAACTGGTAGAGCAGGGAAAATACCTTCCCGGAAGACTTTTAAGGGTAAATGTTCCACGTTTGTCTGACGTATAGTGAAAAACAATGAAAAAACCAATCTATCCGTCTACCAATGAAACTTGATTTCTTTTTAATCCTCCTTCTAGTTTTTGAAAGCAGTGACTGCAACTCACGCAGCCAGAGGGTACAAACTTCAGTCCTTCTGGTCACCACTCCCGTCCTTTATCACTGAGTTGGGCAATCTGTTAAATTGCTACACAAAATCGAAGTCAGTTCGAAATGGATAAATACAATAGGGTTATGCCTGTTAGCTTTACAGAATACTTCGGAAGCAAAATACAACGGCAACGTCTATTCAATAGGGAATTAAAGACAGATAAAAACTCAGCTGGAGATCAAACCGTTCCTCTCAAAAGCCGAAAGAAACTTCGCTATATCAATTCGGATAAAAGGACTTTTTAACAAAAAGACCAAAAAAAAAAGAAATGTTCCACTAGTAACCGGAATTTGTTATCTCCTGCTCGTTCCTAACTATTTCTAAAATGGAGGAGAAATTTTATTTTCCTGGAGTAAATAACTGTAGATCGATATCTGAATTATTTCTTCTGCAAAGGATCGATACTTTAACTCAATTTGAATTATTTGTTTTAATGTTTTCCAGCTTGTTATGTTTTTATATACAGCGACGATAATGGTATTTGCATTTCATATATAAAAGGATTTTTTCAGGAAAATAATGTTGTGACAAATAGAAAAGATAATATTTCTACACTTGTTTGGACAAATAACGTGCATTCTCATATTTGCACGTCATTCAGGATTCGGTAATAAGATTGAGAATAAAATCATTTAAATATTTTACCATGAAACGGGAAAATGTGTGGCCCTCTTTTATTATGAATATTTAAATTGAATTTCGTTACATCTTATTGGCATTGTTTACAAGTAAAAGCATGGCATTTGTTCTTTTTTTTTGTTTTTTTTTGTTGTATACAATGAAACAAAATATGCGGCAAAATTGACAGAGTGGAATTTCAACCAGAAAAACGAAGTAAAAAGTATTCTATCAATAACTTGTCTTCACTGGAAAAACTTTTTTTCAGTACAAAATACTTTAAGAGAATTTTGGAGTCTTTTTTTTTTTATAATAATTAGTATTTTTAACTTAATTCGAGAATTTGAACTTTTTTACCTGGGTGACCACATTTCCTTAATTTATTAACTAACTAACTCCACTGAACTACTCGCGGCCGATGGTCAATTGGCTAGCGCTCTGGCGGTAGAATGAACTTAGAGTGGTGCGGAATTGGCGTTAAACTGCAGGTCCCGATCTAATTAACCCAAAGTGTGCAGAAAATAACAGCGGCAAATCAAACTGGTCATTGGTACCGCAGGCTTCAGGTTCGAATGCTGGCGATGTCATGGATGTTTGTGAGTGGTTCGAATCCACGTTAAGCTGTAGATCCCGGTCTAATTAGCCCAAAGTGTGCAAAAAAAAATGACGGTACAGCGACAAATCAAACCCCGGCACTACAGTCCATGTTGGACCATGGCTTCCTAACATTACGACATTGGGTTACGACATTCCTAACATTAAGTCAATAGCAAAATCAACTACAAATGTTATTAATTCGTGCACTTTTTTACTTCAACAAAAGCATATAAGAAAGTAATTAATATAATATATTGATCAAAGTATTGTTCATAGGAAGACACAATTTTTAACAACAAAATAATTCTACATCGACTCGTCTTTTGAAGTTATCTACAAAGCAAGTCAATTCTAGGGTTCTTCGAAAGAATGGAAGAACTGTTCGCACAAGACACGACAAAGTCATTGCATCATAGATCGAAACAAGAAATAATCAGAAGAAACAAAAGCTGGAAAATATGGCGGATCTAGTCTTCCCATCGTAGCATTACCAAATATTTTTTGACTAGCTTCTCTGCCTCTAGCGTGAAAAAAGACTTTGTCTTGTTTTTACTTGTATTCTGGCGGCTTTCTTACAATGCTCGGCTAAAATGCGTTCAGTTACATTCGACAGCATTCATCAGCAATGAATTTGCAGGTGTTAGGGTTTTAGGGTAAATTTTTAGAGTTTTAGCAGTTCGTGACATTTTTTTCGATCAACCAGACCACGATCTACGATAACAAAATCATTGTATTTGAATCATTTAAGTTCTTTTTCATATGTTGTTTCAGCTGCTAATTGTTCTCCGTAAGCTTCCAGAAAAGTTCGATTCGCTTTAGCAGTATTTTTCTTCCATTTAAGGCAGAAAAGTAAAGCATTCCATAAATGTTCTTTTTTTCTTTCCGATACAATATTCGACTTTGTCAAAGCTCAAAAAAAAATTGTTAGTCAGACTTTAATAAAATGACGCATACTGAATATTAATAACAATTGTCAGACATAAAATATTAATCATAGGGTAATAGCATCATCTGATTCGAAGGGTAATAATACTAGTATAGCCATCTGTTAGAAAAACCGCACGAACTAAATTTAACACTCAATAATACATAAAATATCACTTCCATTGAACAAAGTAAAAGTTAAAACGTTAATACTTTAAACGATAGTATTTATTTACAATCATGTCCATAAATTAAGGATAATTCAGAATCACACAGAAATTGAACTCTAAAATAAAAATTTCACCTGTAGAATTATCACACACATCTTGAAGAAGAATATGCAAATTACAGGAAACCACCAGATGGCACGGATAGTACGTCACAATGACAAGAGTGTAAGAGAGGGGGTATATAAAGAATGGTGGCAAAGAAGTAAAAATTTATAGCGCTTTAAAAGCCTTTCAGTGCAATAAACGCATAGTTATGGCACAAAGGAAGCATTTGGATGATTTTTACGTGGTAGAATTATCGGACGACTGGAATGTGGACGTACCTAGCTGGAAGTATCCGAGGAACTTGAATCGCCCAGAGTGTCATCTCCACGCTTTGGCAAAGATTCCAAGATGATGGTAATGGGAGTAGATGTTACAGCACAGGTCGCCCCGAGTTACAACGACGAATGAGGACCGGTATTTAGCAGTTACTGCCAAAAGAAACAGACGGAGCACAGCATCAGACCTGTCTCGTCAGCTCTCGGAAAGCTACCGGTACGACAGTTTCAAGGCAGACCGTGTACAGACGCTTAGGGCACATTGGTCTATATACTCATAGGCCTGTCAGATGTGTTCCACTTACCGCAACTCACTGTCGCCTGCGATTAACCTGGAGTAGAGAGTTGCATTGTGGACACCGCAACAGTGGTCTGGTGATGTTTTCCGACGAGTCCAGGTTTAGTTTGCAGTCTGATTCTCGCCGGACTTCCATATGGAGAGCGCCAGGTACCCGTTACCACCAAGAGAACACCATTGAACGACGCCATTACGGTGGTGCAGGATGGCTCGTTTGGGGAGGAATTATTCTTGGTTCCAGAACTGACCTGCATGTTCAGAGTGTAACGATGACAGGCCACATCTATCGGGATGTCATTCGAGAACAACATGTACGTTTGTTTCGGGGCGCCATGGGTGCTGAATTTCTGTTTATGGATGGCAACGCCCGTCCTCACCGTGCAAAAATTGTAGACGAATGCCTTCAATTGGAGAATATCACCCGTATGGATTGGCCAGCATACATCGGACTTGAATCCAATAGAGCATGTGTGGGATATGCTTGGCCGACGATTTGCATTCGTCAACCCCCTCCCACCTGTCAACAAGAACTTCAGAGGGCATTGCTTGATGAGTGGTGAAATATTCCCCAAGATCAGATTGATAATTTGATACTCAGCATGCCTAGGCGTTTTCTAATCGCAATTTTTATTAATTATGTTAAACATATAGCATTTTATGCTCTTTACCTTTTGTTTAATAAATAGACTTTACAAATAAGTCAAATTTGTTTTGCTTCTGTCTCTTTCTTTGCCTGAACTTCATTATCCTTAATTTATGGATATGAGTGTAATACATACCGTGAATAAAATATAACAAGAAATATACTGTAAAAATAAAATTTTTAATTAAATCAAAATTTAAATACAGAAAAGCACAAAAGGTTTTGTACCTCAGAAACAAAATTTTTAAGGACTAATGCTGATCAATATCAGAAAGTTCATATACAATATATAAACATATATATCAAAATATATGTGTTAAATATATATATATATATATATATATATTTATATATATATATGCATGTGAAATTTATATTCTTTTAAGAAAATAAAAAGTAAGCACACTAATAATATACACATATGTGTGCTTATTTTTTACTTTCTTAACGAAAAGAAAAAGCAAAAGAAACAAAATTGCACGCTAATAGTACATGAGTTATGTGAGAACTAATAAAAGATTTTTATATATTTTTGATAAAAATTTAGAGCAATACAGTATTTCAAAATGTGATCTTGTATTGCTACAAGTCTGTATTTTTGTTCAATCTGTATGACTTTACTTCAATTACGTTTTTTTAATGTATTAATTTATACCCCATATATTTTTACTTCGATTTAAAATTTTATTTGTTCATTTGACAAAATTAACTGTTTATTTGAAACTTTTTCTTCATTTTAATGAGAATTAATTCATTTGAATCATATATGATAAAAAATATTGTAATTTTAACATTAAATAACTCACAAAGTTGTTCTCAACAAATCATTGAAATGTATGATACCCGATGTTTTATATAAATTATTAATTTAATATAAATTTAAATACAAAAATTCTACAATACAATATAAAAATATTTAAAATAAAAAATAAATTATCAAAATATTTAAAATATAATATAGAATATAAAAATATTTTAAATAAAATACAAAAATATAAAAATATTTTAAATGAAATATAAATCAGAAAAATATTCTAAATATAAAAATTATAAAAACAGTAGATTAAAATTTTAAAAGATTAAAGTAAGATAAAGTTTCGTAAGATTAACATTTTAAAATGAGAAGTAAGTCTATAATTATTTGTTTCTAATTTAAAAATTTATTTTTTTAAATATATTTTAAAAAGGAATTAAAGTAAACTACTTTTACTTCACATGCATATTTTAATTGAATATTATATAGAAAAATAAAGCATTTGCAAATAAATAAAGAAAGAATGAATTATTTCAAAGACATAAATTACCAAACACAAAAATCACTATACATTTTAATCTTTAAAATCTTAAAATATCTCAATATGATAAATAGCTGGCATTTTTAAAGTATGAAATTTTAATTGCTTTAATTTTTTAAATAAGAAATTTTAACTACTTTAATTTTTAAACAGGAAATTTTAAAATTAATTTTTAAATACGAAATTTTAACTTGCAATACGGCAATAAAATTTTATAATAGGAGGTGGCCAACCCGAATAATCTTGCCGGCCACTTTGAAATGCATCCTAACTCCGCGGGCCGCATATAAAATTATATATCCCCATATTAGATTTAGACCCATTATAGACAATTTTTTTGGAGTGAAAAATTGAAATATAATGAGTTATTGTTATTATGTTTACTCTTATTCTTGCATGCAAATATAGATAAAATAATAAAAATGATATTAAATGCACATTGTAAAGAAATATATAACACTAAAAATGAAATATAAAATATATATAAAAGAAATAAAAAAATGAAATCATTCAAAAATATTTATTCTACTAGTGCGATATTTGTTTCTCTACTCTCTTCACTTAGCGTTTGTAAAACGATCTCCATTTGGGTATTTGCACATCGTAATGGGTGTCGCAGGTTAGCGTCCGTTATGTTTCAGCGTGTTTTGTGTTTGATCAATTTCATTTTAGAAAAAAACGATTCGCAGATGTAAGTTTAACCCAAAGCGATAACCACTTCAACTAAGAGTCTGGTTTGCTCTGCAATCAACAATCAACTGTGCGTATCTAGGAATGGTCACTGAGGTCACTTAAAAATGAAACATAGAACCTGTTATATTAGATGTTCCAAGATGCACGTGCATCATGAATTCGCAGAATATAATTTAGTTATTCTGCGAACTCATAACTGTAAAGTCATAAATAAAACAGGAAATATCTGCCATATATTCGAAAAGAACACTATTTTAAAATTTTTATTAAATATTAAAAAAATATTTATTTAAAATTTATTTAATTTTCTCATAATTTCGACAGTTCATTTTTAAATATATATGGATAAACACATAATGTATTTTTTTTAGTACATTGGTTTTCACTAATTTGGCCATTATAAAATAAATATATTTTGTAAAAATGTAATAAATCTCACGGGCCAGAAAAACATTCAAGTCTGGTCGCGGGTTGGCCATCCCTGTTCTTTAATATTGTTTCAAATATTAAAAATGAACCATTCAAATGCAAATCAGCATAAACATTCATACAAAAAAAAACTATTTGAAATAATTCTTTTTTTTTTTCCTCCAAATTTTCAAAGAAAAATGATGAAAAAAAAATTTTTAAGAAAATATTTTTTTAAAAATTTTGTTTTGGATTGGCAACTGAATCGAAACAAAGTACACGCTACGTCGAGCGAAATTTTCTTCAGAAAACATTTAGTTTTGTAAAAATGCAGATAGCCAGATAACAATGCACTTGGCATTTACCCAGGCTTTTTGATCTCTTGACAATAAATCTGGACTTTTTCTTTTTTTAATAAAAGAAAGAAAAAAAAATTTTTAAATTTTGTATAAAAGTGAAAAGAATATTTCCAATCCATTATTTACTTGAAATATTTCGTTAACTGGCATAAATAAAAAATATATATCTAACCTTCTTTTAAAAAAAAATACCTTTTGTACTCTTAATGTAAATAAAACTTATTTGGTTTAAAAATTCGTACCGAATTACTGTGAAAAAATATGAATTACTTTTTTTCCTTAGATGCTGGCAAAAGCTTTTTTTTTTTTTTTTTTTTTTTTTTTGAAATAATAAATAAATAGAAATTGTTTGTTTAAGCAAATACACATCATAAATTTAAAAAGATTGCATTTATTGACTCAGTAATGATGTAGGATATTTCAAATGATAATCATTCAGTATTTATATGTATGAGGGAAATATAAAATATTGAACCAGAAAGAAATAAGAAACAGAAAAGTTTTCTTGAGAATTTGTTATTTTTTGTTTGTTTCAGTTTTAAGTATCTTGAAATATTAATTAACACAAATATTAATAAAAAAATATATTAACATTTTATAAAAGTGCTAAATAATTGTTACATTTAAATGATTTGCATTTATCTACTCAATAATGATGCAGGATATTCTAAATGACAACCATTCATTATTTATGAGTATGAGAGAAATATTAAATATTGAAATAGAAAGAAAAAGAAAGAAAACAATTTGTTTCAGTTTTAAATACCTTGAAATACTAATTAACACAAATATTAATAAAAAAGGATATTAACGTTTTCTAAAAGACTTAATTCATTCTTTCATTTAAATGATTTAGTTCAGTTTTCTTAAAAAAATCCTTAAAAATTGTATAAGATATTTTTATTCAATTCTTTAACACAATTTCTTATATAATTCCTTCTTTTAGAAATTAATCAGGTCTGCATGAGTGAATTGTTCTTTGCTGATAATATTGAATTCGAGATTAAACTTTTTTCATAGCAATTCAATTATTTATTATAATACATAATAACATAATCTTATTTGTCCTCGGGAATACTATTATATGTACTTTTAATGTACAAACTCTGTATTATTTTATACTTTAGTTGTGTCTAACCCTATTTAACGCAAATCTTACACATTGCAAATCTCCCACTGCAAAAGTGCAAATTTCATACAATGCAAATTTTCTACAAATCTCACACTGCAAGAATGCAAATCTTACATATTTAAAATCTCACAATGCAAGAGTGTAAATCTCACACAGCATGAAAATCTCACACATTTTAAATATCACATTGCAAATACTTACACATTTCAAAATCTCACATTGCAAGAGTGTAAATTTCACACAGTGTGCAAATCTCATCAAATCTCACACATTTTAAATATCACATTGCAAGAGTACAAATCTTACATATTCAAAATCTCCACATTGCAAGAGTGTAAATTTCACACAGTGTGCAAATCTCACACATTTTAAATATCACATTGCAAGAGTACAAATCTTACATATTCAATATCTCACATTGCAAGAGTGTAAATCTCACACAGCGTGCAAATCTCATACACTGCAAATCTCACACATTTTAAATATCACATTGCAAGAGTACAAATCTTACATATTCAAAATCTCACATTGCCAAAGTTTAAATTTCACACAGTGTGCAAATCTCATACACTGCAAATCTCAGCATTTTAAATATCACACTGCAAGAGTACAAATCTACATATTCAAAATCTCACATTGCAAATCTCACACAGTGTTTTTTTTTTAAATATCACATTGCAAGAGTACAAATCTTACATATTCAAAATCTCACATTGCAAATCTCATACACTGCAAATCTCACGCATTTTAAATATCACACTGCAAGAGTACAAATCTTACATATTCAAAATCTCACATTGCAAGAGTGTAAATTTCACACAGTGTGCAAATCTCATACACTGCAAATCTCACACATTTTAAATATCACATTGCAAGAGTCACATTGCAAGATCTGCAAATCTCATACACTGCAAATCTCACGCATTTTAAATATTCAAAATCTTACATATTCAAAATCTCACATTGCAAGAGTGTAAATTTCACACAGTGTGCAAATCTCATACACTGCAAATCTCACGCATTTTAAATATCACACTACAAGAGTACAAATCTTACATATTCAAAATCTCACATAGCATTTTAAATATCACACAGTGTGCAAATCTCATACACTGCAAATCTCACGCATTTTAAATATCACACTGCAAGAGTACAAATCTTACATATTCAAAATCTCACATTGCAAGAGTGTAAATTTCACACAGTGTGCAAATCTCACACATTTTAAATATCACATTGCAAGAGTACAAATCTTACATATTCAAAATCTCACATTGCAAGAGTGTAAATCTCACACAGCGTGCAAATCTCATACACTGCAAATCTCCCACATTTTAAATATCACATTGCAAGAGTACAAATCTTACATATTCAAAATCTCACATTGCAGAGTTAAATTTCACACAGTGTGCAAATCTCATACACTGCAAATCTCACGCATTTTTAAATATCACACTAAGAGTACAAATCTTACATATTCAAAAATCTCACATTGCAAGAGTGAGAATTTCACACAGTGTGCAAATCTCACACATTTTAAATATCACATTGCACCTGTACAAATATTACATATTCAAATCTCACATTGCAAAGTGTAAATTTCACACAATGTGCAAATCTCATACACTGCAAATCTCACGCATTTTAAATATCACACTGCAAGAGTACAAATCTTACATATTCAAAATCTCACATTGCAAGAGTGTAAATTTCACACAGTGTGCAAATCTCATACACTGCAAATCTCACACATTTAAACATCACATTGCAAGAGTACAAATATTACATATTCAATATCTCACATTGCAAGAGTGTAAAATTTCACACAGTGTGCAAATCTCATACACTGCAAATCTCACGCATTTTAAATATCACACTGCAAGAGTACAAATCTTACATATTCAAAATCTCACATTGCAAGAGTGTAAATTTCACACAGTGTACAAAAATCATTTTAAATATCACACTCAAGAGTACAAATCTTACATATTCAAAATCTCACATAGCAAGAGTGTAAATTTCACACAGTGTGCAAATCTCATACACTGCAAATCTCACGCATTTAAATATCACACTGCAAAGAGTACAAATCTTACATATTCAAAATCTCACATTGCAAGAGTGTAAATTTCACACAGTCTGCAAATCTCACACATTTTACATATCACATTGCAAGGTACAAATCTTACATATTCAAAATCTCACATTGCAAGAGTGTAAATCTCACACAGTGTGCAAATCTCATACACTGCAAAATCTCACACATTTTAAATATCAAGTACAAATCTTACATATTCAAAATCTCACATTGCAAGAGTGTAAATTTCACACAGTGTGCAAATCTCATACACTGCAAATCTCACGCATTTTAAATATCACACTGCAAGAGTACAAATCTTACATATTCAAAATCTCACATTGCAAGAGTGTAAATTTCACACAGTGTGCAAATCTCATACACTGCAAATCTCACGCATTTAAATATCACACTGCAAGAGTACAAATCTTACATATTCAAAATCTCACATTGCAAGAGTGTAAATTTCACACAATGTGCAGATCTCATACACTGCAAATCTCACACATTTTAAATATCACATTGCAAGAGTACAAATCTTACATATTCAAAAATCTCACATTGCAAGAGTGTAAATCTCACACAGCGTGTGTAAATCTCATACACTGCAAATCTCACACATTTTAAATATTACATTGCAAGAGTACAAATCTTACATATTCAAAATCTCACATTGCAAGAGTGTAAATTTCACACAGTGTGCAAATCTCATACACTGCAAATCTCACGCATTTTAAATATCACACTGCAAGAGTACAAATCTTACATATTCAAAATCTCACATTGCAAGAGTGTAAATTTCACACAGTGTGCAAATCTCATACACTGCAAATCTCACACATTTTTAAATATCACATTGCAAGAGTACAAATCTTACATATTCAAAATCTCACATTGCAAGAGTGTAAATCTCACACAGCGTGCAAATCTCATACACTGCAAATCTCCCACATTTTAAATATTACATTGCAAGAGTACAGATCTCACACAGCAAGAGGGCAAAACTCACATGGCAAATCTACCACTACAACAGTGCAAATCTCATACTACAAAACTGAATAAGAAAAGAATTTTCTGGAGAATTATATTTTACACGTTCTATTTTTTCGACTCTGTTCCAACATATTTCTAGAAGCTTGGAATAATCTTGCAAGATTTAAATTGACTTCAAGAGAAAAGGTCGTAACGATATTTCAAGATTAAACAAGATAAATTTTATAAAAAAAAAAAAAAGATATCGAAAAACTAATGGAAAGATGGCATTGAAAAGAAGGGTGATTGTGCTGAATATCAAATAATTAAATTTTTTTGGAAACGTTTTCAGTTTTATTTCAGTCGAAAAAGGCTATAGAACTTTCGTTACAATCTGATAATTAGGATAATGTTTCCACTTTTACAGAAAAATTAGTGATTTACTGACGAAAATGTAATTAATCTAACAAATATTTTATTTAAAAGAAAAAATATATCCTATGATAATTGTTGTACATGTCACTTTGATGAATTTTTAGAGTGAAAATATAATCTTTTCCCACTACCACAAATGTCCTAGATGCAACAGAAATATACCAAAGGTATAATCAAATATACTTCTATTAAATATATCAGTAATATATCAATGTACTTTGTAGTGGTCATTAGGCAGAAAATATAATGACTCCATCAACTTTGGAACGAAAACACAGACCAATTTAATTCGTAACACACCGTTCAATGTCTTCATGACATATTTAATAGAGGGGTTTCTTTTTCCAAATTGATGTGCGAATGAAAATACTGCGATATTTTTATCAATAATTGGCTTGAGGGCGACAAGATGAAAATCACTATTGAGTTATAAATGATGATGCATCTCAATTTCTGATGATGAATAGCACTTGAAATGTTTCTGAATTGAGTTATGTTTCCATGATGCCACTTTTCAACCTTTCAGGCAAATTGTATTTTCGCCCAACCTTGCTATTTCAACCTCATTGCTAAATTGGATTATATTATGGGCAAAGGGTTATATTATGTTATATATCTTTGCGAAAAATATGTAACGAAATTTGAAATAAATAAAAAAATAAATGGCTTTTGCAATAAAGGGATATTTTCACATCTAATCATTAAAAAAAAATCCTCGTTGTAAATTGAAATAATTCAAGTATAATACAGTTATACGAAACGCATAATATTTATCTATATTGTAATAAGACAGTAAGTAAGACGTGTTAGCAAGGTGATAGAGCGTTTTCGAGTACAGTTGTAGTAAAATTAACGGTAATTTTAAAGTATCCTTTATTTTCGCATACGTTTATTGAATTGAGAACGGCAAAGTAGCGCATGTAATGGGGAAAATTAGACAATGAAACGGTTTGCAAAAATTCTCTTGTAATTATAAAAGTATTAAAGTGATATGGTACTATCGGACTTGAAAGATCAGTCAACAAACAGTTTTTGCATACCGTATTTTGAACGTCCGTTAGCTTTTTCTAGCGCGCATGCTCATAGGAAATTGCGCATGCGTATCTGTAATAATGTTTCCTATGAGCATGCGCTAGGGAGAAAAAGCTAACGGACGTTCAAAAATACGGTATGCAAAAACTCTATTATTAAATAATTTAAATTAAAAACAATGCTCATGCGTGACAGAAATTGAATAAAATTTTTCTTAAAAGTATTTTGAGGTATGCGTTCAAGAATCATATGAAAAACAACAGTTACGTTTACAGCGACATGATTTCAAAATTTCAAATGGCAACACCTACATTCCTTGAATGTGATCTCCCTGGTTAACAATCATAAATAGCTTGGGAACAGTACCTGAAGCACGAAAATAGCAGGCGCTAGACTTAAAGGATTTAGGTTTTAAGCCCCGTCAGACGAGCGTATGAGGGGACGAATTGACAGAAAATCATGTCTTTCGAGCTGGCTCCGACAAGAGTCGGTTACTTCCGCACATCAAAGGTACTCTATTTACAAACAGCTGTCACTCACGATTAGAGATAACATGGGATGTTTTTCACGGTAAAAAGGGTCGCTCGGAATAAAGAATATATTCGCTCTGATTTGGACGCTCTGATTTGTGGCGCTCGCCAGAATACGGTTGTCTTTCTAATAGCGTCACATTTTATACTGTATCACCGGCTATGATCCCAGCCTACTGCATAGCGTCATCGTGTATGAAAGAGAGGTCACGTGTAAAATTTGTGAAATGCAATAAAATGTTTTGCTCTCTATCACTTCTATGTAAATGTTGGTTGTTTTCCCTTTTCTTCTTAGTCTATCTAGCGATTTTTTGTTCTACAGGTACAGTTCCAACGCTATTTATAGTTTTTCGCTATAGAGATCGCATTCCAATAAAGGAAAGTAGGTGTTGCCATTTGAAATTTTCCAAACTTATCACTGCAACCGTAACTGTCAGAGTCTAACTGTTGTTTTTTATATGATTCTCGATCGCATATTTCAAAATGCTTTTAACCAAAATTTTATTCAGTTTCTATGAACGGTATAATAAATAGGGTTTCCTGCATCGGGATAGTTTTTTTTTTTTTTTATAATAACCTATATATATTTGGATTCAAAGAAATGTTTACTATTTGTAATAAGAAACTTCACAAATGTTTAAAATATTTCTAAACCTATTTTTAAAAAACATGGAAGTCTGTAACAAAAATAATAATATCCATGTTTCTATAAATATAAAGGAAAAATACGATTTTTCAAGATAATAATTTAATTAGAAGCATTTAGAGTCCGATTGTATAAAAAAAAAGACACGCCAAACTTAAATAAATTTGTTGTATATATAAATCAAACCGTAAAGTTTGAATTTATATGTATATATATATATTTGAATTTCACCATCAAAATAGAGCTGTAAACTCTATTTTTTTGTAGCAAAAGAGACATAGGAAGTTATTTTTTGGGGGAGGAGGTTATCAGTGAGCCTCGTGTTCCACTAATGCATACCCCACTGAACACGACCTGAATTAGTGGAACACGACCGACCGATAATGAAGGGAGGCCATTGCCTTCCAGGAGGACTTTTAGAAATAACTGTCCCGCATAAGTGCGTGTCATATGGAAAAAAAAAAAAACCAAGAAAACTCCGCCAGGTAGCCTGATTTTCGATGCAAGGCGCTTACCCTCATTGCCACAATTACTATAAAGACTTTTCGTTTTAAAAGCAGTCACAGCAACAGACGTCACCATCGGATTCGAAATCGGAGACCCCCCTGCTCTAGCTGCGTGAGAAATTTTTATACTGACAAAATATTTTACACTTTAACAATAGTACATTTTATAACTAAGTACTATTACTAGTAGTTAATTATGCGGTTTTTTTAAGGAAAAAAGTATGAATACAAATTTCCTTGTAAAAAGTACAACAATCTGAACGAGATTAAAGCTTTGCCGTCAGAGTTTACAGCGGTGGCCTCGATCTACTGATGTTCAGGGAAATGACTCTCCAGAGAAAATTCTAAAGCTTTTTCTCTTTTTACCAGAACGGCCTGACGTCAGTAAGTGGACGCAATTCGGGTTGTGCGAAGGAAAGATAAAAACTATCGAGCTAAATTTTCTTAGAATTTACCTCTCTTTTTATTTATCTAAAGAAAAACAAGAAAACTACTCCCATTTCATTTACTTTTCTTTTCTGGGTTTTTATAATTACCAATTCTTTATTTTCATATATTAGGTGTTTTTTTTTCCTTCTATTAGCTCACACTCTCCCTCTATATATCTTTTCAAATTTTCAATCGTTCATAAAATACTTTTCATTCATTAGACTTAAGTTCAAATACATTTGTAGTGGATGGCAGATAAATGGCACTGAATGTTAATACAGTTCTTTCAAATATTAATTCACTCAGACTTAAAATTTAATTAATTAATTTTTATTTTTATTTTTAGATTTAAGTTACATAACTATAGTATCTACCAATAGATGGCGCCAGATAACCTTAAAAATGAATGAAAATTATTTATTTAATTCATTAAAGGATTTAAGTTGCATATTCTGCAATAGAGAGAAAAAACTTAAAAAAAAATGAAAATTATTTTAAAAAGCAAAAAAAAGTTTTTTTTTTTTTTTTTTTTTTTTTATTTTTCTAAAAAAATTCAAGAAAATTACTCCCATTTCATTTATCTTTCTTTCCTGGGTTCTTATAATTATCAATTCTTTATTTTCATATATTAGGTTATTTTTTATTATTATTTTTTAGCATTTTTTTCTCAAAGAAATGAATCACCCGGTGTTAGGCAGAAAAACCAACACAACGCCTTTTCCCCTCTAAAGTCGCGTCCAAATTTGAATGCGTGAGTTGCGAGCGCTGTTCGTCAACACTTTCAAACAGGTTTGTTTCAGTTTGGAGGGGAAACGCAACGCATGTGAAAATATTTACCAGAAAATGTTTGCCGTATCCACATTTGAAACATTCGTCATGTCGAATGTCAGAAGTGAGGCCCTAATTAATCTTTTTACGTGGTAGGGATTGTCAACACTACGCCCAACGCTCTACAGTCCTATTAGATCCGGACTTAAGGTTTAAAGTGGATTTCGAACTACTACAAACATCCATGGTGCCGTCGGGAATCGAACCCGAAATCAGTGGCATCACGCGCCTGAGCGCTCCTTTTTGGTTTGGAGCTTTCAAATTTTTTAATGTTATTTAATTCTATTCCATTCTTTTATTTTAGTTTTTATCTACTTTTAAATGAGCCTTTGCTAATCTAATATTTTTGTGTAATACTATTGACTTGTTCCCTTATATTCATCAGAATTTTTAAAAAAAATTGTGAGGTCCCAGTTTCTGCTGCATACTTCAAGTTCATCGAAGAAATGAGTTTTATGTCCTGAAGGAGCAAGGTACTCTAATGAACTCCAGGATCGATCGTGCACCTGCTTTACATATCTGATCATTTGTTTTTCTTTTAAAACTTTAACTTCAAGATTTAAATAGTTTTTTGAACTGAATTCGGCTGAGTTTTGGCTCTAGGCACTTTTACTTAATTAATATGTCATCCTCTACCTCAAACCGTATTTGAAATCAAAATTTTAAATCTATTTTAAACACTTTTTAGGATGTTTCATTTCATTTTAACAAGGCGTTACGCGAGGATGTAAAATATGATAGTTATTTACAAAGTAACATTTTACTTTCATAATAGAATAATTTCGTTATACGCCAGCACATGATAGTACTAGAGATAAATTATTTTTTATCTTATCCCACTTGGTGGACAGCAACATCTAGACCAAGTCCAAGAACCCATGTGGACTCATGGAAGGAGAGAAAAGGGGGCACAGCTAAATTATTTCCTAAGAACTACATTACGCGCTGGAGCATGTTGTGCGTGAAACGAAACAAAATAATCAAAATATGTGACAAAATGCAATATTTTTCTATCGTACTTTATCACTAACAAGTATTCAATATAAATGAATTATTATAAGTTGGCTACAATAATATGCAATCCGAAATATCATGGCCACCTTGGGAGGAATGAATTCCTCATCGCTGTCCTAACTCACATTACTCGTGTATTCGTCCGAAAGATCACCTAACACATTTGCAATTTCATCATCTGCTAGAGATGGCATTTTTTTTTTGGGGGAGCGTGACAGCAATGCCTCTACAGCTCATGCAACAAGACATTTTTAATAACTAATAAAGCTATAAATTCGAAACGACATACCTATACAACTAGCTTCTTTGCAGCACGCCTTTACCCAACATATCTTACCGATTGAATAAATGCTGAAAAGCAGCTCTTCCCGCGCGAACGCGTGACCGGCCACTGAGACATCACTCCACACCATCCGTTAACGCGCGATTGCCTTTTTAGCTTTGATACCACACCACGTGATATAGACAGCGAGAGTTTTAAGTTCAAAAGACTTTACGAGTTCCCATCAATATTTCTCCTTCTATGGCGCAACAGCCTCATGGTGAGCCAAGGCCGTCTGGCTACTGGCAGATTTCGAGTCAGGAGATGTTTTACTTTTACGGGCAGGGTTCTCAGCCTTATACCCAACTATCTCTACAGTCATATTAGACCGGGACTGAATGATCGAATGTCTAGCGCTTTGACACTCGCTGCTACAGGTTTCGGGTTCCCAGCGAGGCCGTGGATGTTTGTAGTAGTTCGAAATCCATTTTAAGCAGTAGGTCTCACTTTCATGATTGTAAGAGTGTCACGGAGCACAGTTATATTCCTAGCCCACATCATTCTCAAACTATATAACGGCAACTCAGCTCTAGGCACAGTGATGTGGTTTGGTGTGGTGTCGTAGTAGTAGTCATATTAAACATCCTACCATTTAAAGCTGATTCAGAACTATTACAAATATCCATGGCACCATCGGGACTCGATGCCGAAACCTGCGGCACCAAACGACAAAGCGCTAGTCACTTGAACTTCCCCATCAAATATTTACTGATACACCAAATTGAAAATTGTAATTCACGTTTGCTGGAGAGGAGCGTAAGCGACGAGCGGAACAACATGATTCGAATCCTGCGGTGCCAAGGATGTTTGTAGTGGTTCGGAATCGTAGGTCCCGCTCTTATATAACCATAAAGCGTCACAAAAGACCACGACATTCCCAAAGTGTATAACGGCAACTCAGCTCTATTTACAGTGACGTGTGGTATAGTAATAGTAGTCACATTAGATCGGGACCTATGGTTTAAAAGTGGATTCGAACCACTACAAACATCCTTGGCACCACGGGACTTGTACCCGAAACCGGTGTCACCGAGCGCTAGTCACACGGCCATCAATATTTATTGATGCACTAAATTGAAAATTGCAATTCAAGTTTCCGGGGCGGGTCGAAAACGACACCAACAACCGAAATGTCTCAAAAGCTAATTTTCGGGGCTGTCAGGGAAAATAAACGAGAACTGCTTTCCGCGGGCATTGAAATTCCCTGTTCTTTTTTGGCCTCTCCCCTTTTCCCGAACGCATGTAAACAGAAAAGAAAGCAGACAGTGTAAACGATAGAGGCAGAAGGGGGAATTGTTTCGGAATGCGTTCTACTTGTGAAATGTTCGCCCAAAAAGAAATAGTTGTTGGGATTTCTTCCGGAGCAATAACGGGGATTGAACCCTGGAAAGGGCTGCTTTTAACACACTCAATGTTGCTTTTATCCCCCTTTTTAGTTTTTTTATTTGTTAGTATTTTGTGAAACTGCAATGCTTGCTGCAACTGTGCTCAGAAATACATTAAGCTTGAACTTCACCTTTTATATCTGTACTTTCCTGCACCATACGATCTAATTTTTTTTTTATTCGTTCTTTTATTAGAAAATAATAAAGAAAGGAATAAAGAAACATATTTCTTAACATTTTCAACAATATAAAAATATGTACGAATAAAATAAATTAAAGTTTTTTCAATTAAAAATGTTTGTAGGTTCTGTTGGCTGAGTGACTAGCACTCTGGCGCTCGGTACCACAGGTTTCGGGTTTGAGTCCCGGCGGTGCCAGGGATGTTTGTAGTGGTTCGGAATCCACTTTAAGCCGTAGGTCTTGATCTCATATGACTGTAAGAGCATCACAGAGCCCAATCAGACTTCTTCTCACCCACATCATTCCCAAACTGTATAAGGGCAAATTAGCTCTAGGCACAGTGATGTGGTGTGGTGTAGTAGTTGTAGTAATCATATTAGATAGGGACCTACGGTTTAAAGTGGAATCTGAACCACTACAAACATCCATGGCACCGCCGAGATTCAAACCCAAAACCTGTGGCATCGAACTCCAGAGAACTTCCTCGGCCATCGGGCCCCTATCAATATTTGCTGATACACTAAATTGAAAATTGCAATTCAAGTTGCTGGGGAGGATCGAAAGCGACGAGCGTGGAACAACAGGATTCGAATACCTGCGGTGCCATGGATGTTTGTAGCAGTACCGAATGCACTTTAAGTCGCAGGCCCTGGTCTCATATGACTGTAAGGGCGTCACAGAGCCCAATCAGTCTTCTTCGCACCCACATAATTCCCAAATTCTATAAGGGCAACTTAGCTCTAGGTACAGTGATGTGGCGTGGTATAGTAGTAGTAGTCATATTAGATAGAGACCTACGGTTTAAAGTGGATGCCAAACCACTACAAACATTGATGGCACCATCGGGACTCGAACCCGAAACCTGTAGCACCGATCGCTAATCACTAAGCCATCAGGCCCCCCTATCAATATTTGCAAATACAACAAATTGAAAATTTCAATTCAAGTTGCCGGGGCGGTTTGGAAAGCGACACCAACAACCGAAATGTCTCAAAAGCTAATTTTCGGGGCTGTCAGGGGAAAATAAACGAGAACTGCTTTCCGTAAGGCATTGAAAATCTCTGTTCTTTTTAGCCCCCCCCTTTCCCGAACGCGCACAAACAAAAAAGAAAGCACACAGTGTAAACGACAGAGGCAGATAGCGACGGAGGGGGAATTGTTCCGGAATGCGCTCTACTTGTGGAATGTTCGCCCCAAAAGAAATAGCCGTTGGGATTTCTTCTGCAGCAATAACGGGGATTGAACCCTGGAAAGGGCTGCCTTTAACACACTCGAATGTTGCTTTTATTCCCTCTCTCTTTTTTTGTTTTTATTTGTTAGTACCTTGTGAAACTGCAATGCTCGCTGCAACTGTGCTCAGAAATTCATTAAGCTTGAACTTCGCCTTTTATATCTGTACTTTCTTGCCCCGTACGAACTAATTTTTTTTATTCGTTCTTTTATTAGAAGATAATGAAAGTAGAAATAAAGAAACATATTTCTTAACATTTTCAACTTTGATTTTTTTTTTATTCGTATATATTTTTATACGAATAAAAAAATCAAAGTTCTTTTCAATCAAAAATGTTTGTCGGTCATGTTGGCTGAGTGACTAGCACTCTGGCGCTTGGTGCCACAGGTTTCGGATTCGAGTCCCTGCAGTGCATTGGATGTTTGTAGTGATTCGGAATCCATTTTAAGCCGAAGGTCCCGGTTTCATAAGACTGTAAGAGTGGCATGGAGCCCAATCAGACTTCTCACCCACATCATTCCCAAACTGTAAAGGGGCAACTCAGCTCTAGGCACAGTGATGTGTGGTGTACTAGTAGTAGTAGTCATATTAGATCGGGACCTACTGTTTAAAGTGGATTCCAAACCACTACAAACATCCATGGCACCACCGGGATCAAACCTGAAACCTGTGGCACCAAGCTCCACAAAGCACAAACCCTCTGCCATCTGCTTCCCTCCACCCCCATCAATATTTACTGATACACCAACTTGAAAATTGTAATTCATGTTGCTAGGGAAGATCGAAAGCGACGAGGGGAACAACAGGATTCGAATCCCGGCCGTGCCATGGATGTTTGTAGTGATTTGGAATCCGCTTTTAACAGTCTCGGTCTCATATGACCGTAGAGGGTCACAGAACACAATCATACTTCTCTCACTCATATCATTCCCAAACTGTGAAGTTGCAACTCAGCTCTAGGCACGGTGATGTGTGGTATAGTAGTAGTAGTAGTCATATTAGGCGGGACCTATGGTTTAAAATGGATTCAGAACTACTACAAACATTCATGCCACCAACGGGACACGAGCCCGAAACCTGGGGCACCGAGTGCTAGATACTTGCAACCCTCCCCCATCAATATTTACCGACACACTAAATTGAAACTTGCAATTCGCGTTGCCGCGGCGGATCGGAAAACGACACCAACAACCGAAATGTCTCAAACGCTAATTTTCAGGGCTGTCAGGGGGAAATAAACGAGAACTGCTCTTCCGCGGGCATTGAAATTCTCTGTTCTTTTTCGGCCCCTCCCCCTTTCCCGAACGCGCACAAAAAAAAGAAAGCACACAGTGTAAACGACAGAGGCAGATAGCGACGGAGGGGGAATTGTTCGGAATGCGCTCTACTTGTGGAATGTTCGCCCCAAAAAGAAATAGCCGTTGGGATTTCTTCTGCAGCAATAACGGGGATTGAACCCTGAAAGGGCTGCCTTTAACACACTCGAATGTTGCTTTTATTCCCTCTCTCTCTTTTTGTTTTTATTTGTTAGTACCTTGTGAAACTGCAATGCTCGCTGCAACTGTGCTCAGAAATTCATTAAGCTTGAACTTCGCCTTTTATATCTGTACTTTCTTGCCCCGTACGAACTAATTTTTTTTTTTTTATTCGTTCTTTTATTAGAAGATAATGAAAGTAGAAATAAAGAAACATATTTCTTAACATTTTTTACTTTGATTTTTTTATTCGTATATATTTTTATACGAATAAAAAAAAAATCAAAGTTCTTTTTCAATCAAAAATGTTTGTCGGTCATGTTGGCTGAGTGACTAGCACTCTGGCGCTTGGTGCCACAGGTTTCGGATTCGAGTCCCTGCAGTGCATTGGATGTTTGTAGTGGTTCGGAATCCACTTTTTAAGCCGAAGGTCCCGGTTTCATAAGACTGTAAGAGTGGCATGGAGCCCAATCAGACTTCTCACCCACATCATTCCCAAACTGTAAAGGGGCAACTCAGCTCTAGGCACAGTGATGTGTGGTGTACTAGTAGTAGTAGTCATATTAGATCGGGACCTACTGTTTAAAGTGGATTCCAAACCACTACAAACATCCATGGCACCACCGGGATCAAACCTGAAACCTGTGGCACCAAGCTCCACAAAGCACAAACCCTCTGCCATCTGCTTCCCTCCACCCCCATCAATATTTACTGATACACCAACTTGAAAATTGTAATTCATGTTGCTAGGGAAGATCGAAAGCGACGAGGGGAACAACAGGATTCGAATCCCGGCCGTGCCATGGATGTTTGTAGTGATTTGGAATCCGCTTTTAACAGTCTCGGTCTCATATGACCGTAGAGGGTCACAGAACACAATCATACTTCTCTCACTCATATCATTCCCAAACTGTGAAGTTGCAACTCAGCTCTAGGCACGGTGATGTGGTATAGTAGTAGTAGTAGTCATATTAGGCGGGACCTATGGTTTAAAATGGATTCAGAACTACTACAAACATTCATGCCACCAACGGGACACGAGCCCGAAACCTGGGGCACCGAGTGCTAGATACTTGCAACCCTCCCCCATCAATATTTACCGACACACTAAATTGAAACTTGCAATTCGCGTTGCCGCGGCGGATCGGAAAACGACACCAACAACCGAAATGTCTCAAACGCTAATTTTCAGGGCTGTCAGGGGGAAATAAACGAGAACTGCTCTTCCGCGGGCATTGAAATTCTCTGTTCTTTTTTTCGGCCCCTCCCCCTTTCCCGAACGCGCACAAACAAAAAAGAAAGCACACAGTGTAAACGACAGAGGCAGATAGCGACGGAGGGGGAATTGTTCGGAATGCGCTCTACTTGTGGAATGTTCGCCCCAAAAAAGAAATAGCCGTTGGGATTTCTTCTGCAGCAATAACGGGGATTGAACCCTGGAAAGGGCTGCCTTTAACACACTCGAATGTTGCTTTTATTCCCTCTCTCTCTTTTTGTTTTTATTTGTTAGTACCTTGTGAAACTGCAATGCTCGCTGCAACTGTGCTCAGAAATTCATTAAGCTTGAACTTCGCCTTTTATATCTGTACTTTCTTGCACACCATACGACCTAATTTTTTTTTTTTTTTTTTTTTTTTATTCGTTCCTTTATTAGAAGATAATAAAAAAAAAAAACATATTTCTTACAATTTTCATTCGTATAAAAAATATATATGAATAAAAAAAAATTATAGTAATTACTTTATTCACTTTATTACTTGGATACAGAAAATATAACACGAAAATGTAACATTTATCTTAGTAGATCTCTCGGTAAATATATTCCATGTTACAATTCAAATTAATGCATTTGGATGCATAATATTGATGTAAACAACTTAAGCACACATTAAAAAATTAAAGGGTGTTAAACTAGACAATTAAAATTAAAACTCATATTTGCATTAACAGTTAATACCGGTAACGAGAATTAATAGTTTTCCCATCTCAAATTTTCTAACTCAATCTGACAAAGTCAACAATAACCAATAAACAAATTACTTGAAAAAATACAATTTTTTTTTTTTTTATGTGTATCATCTTTAGATCAAAAAATATACATTAAAAAAATATAAGGAACTAAGAAATTTTGTTAATACACTGCAATACATATCAGTTTTGAAAAGTATTGAAAATGAATCAAAATTTTCAATTACAATTTCGAAACAATAATTCATTTTACAATACAGAAAATAAACTTATTCATGTAAATTTGACAAAATGCAAAATAATGCCTACAAGAAACACTTCTTAAAAAGATGATAAAATACGTAAATTGTTTAAAATCAACTATTTTTCAATTCCTACTATTAGTTTACACTCTCCCTATATATATTTTTATATCTTGTTCAAATTTTCAATCGTTCATAAAATACTTTTTATTCATCCACTCAAGTTCAAATACATTATTTTTGAACTTGTAGTGGATGACACTGATGTTAATACAGTTTTTCAAATATTAATTCAGTAATTCAATTTAATTAATTAATTATATTTTTTTAGACTTAAGTTGCATGTATCTACCAATAGATGGCGCCAGATAAACTTAAAAAATGAATGAAAATTATTTATAAAGGACTTTCTGCAATATAGTGGGAAAAAAAGTAAGAATTGACTTAAAAATTTTTTTTTTTTTTTATATTACTAGTTATTAGAAACAATTTCTTTCTATATTGGCCTCAGTATATTTTGTAGTACATTACATAATTATAGATCAATTGTAAATCATTTTTCTTTTTTTTTTTTTTTAATATTGGGATATTTCCAAATCTACACCAGATTACAGACTAGTTATTCTATTACACCCTTAATAACAAAAAAAAAAAATGAGTGTCCTGTGTGGATCCTGGTTAGAATACTACTGTAACTCATGCATGTCGTAAAAGGCGACTAAAATGATTACCCAATGCCCGGGGTTATAGCCGGGTGCGGTAAAGTCAAACTTCTCTCTTTATACCCCCATATTCAATTTAACTTCATTTATTGTGTTCAATTCTAAATGCATGCAATAATTACCTTAATTCATTTCTCAATGCAAAAAAAAAAGGGAGAAATTATTTTGTTTTAATGATTTACCTATCAAATTGGCGGCTTCTTTGGCAGATTCGACATTACAAGGTGCTTGAAAATTACTTTTGGGCGTAAAAAATGCAGGAAAGTCTTTGGTCGGTCCGAAGGTAGCCACGCAAACTCCAAGCGTTTCCTAAAAAAGACAAAAAAAAAACCACAATTATTATCCTCATTTAGTTGTATCATAATTTATTTGAAAAATCTTTTACGTAATGCAAAGACTGTAATTTCTATATTGAAAATAATAATAATTAATTCTGTTTAACTTAAATAATTTTGTCACATAAGGATTCCTCATAAAATTTCAATGTCAAGTTCTTACAAGAAAGCAAATCATAATCGGTCATCCTGCTCGTTAAATTAAACACGCAGATTAATTTTTAATTACATTCATTTGCTTACTTTTAATGCGGGTGTTAATAGCTGACTTTGGATTATTTAACTGACAAAAATTTATCAGAAAAACGTCAAAATGACAGATTCTTCGTGAAATAAAACCCCGAATTAGTTTTTTTAAAGTCAATCGAATTATTTTTAGAGGATTAATAACCATCCGTGAATTCAATGTGCGTATCTGTTTCTCAAAGAATAATAATAATAGACTTTAAAATGGAAATTAACTTCAGCATTATCTGTAAAATCGTAAATTGTGTTTGAAGAAGAACTTGTTCTAATTTTTGTCGCAGTAAAATATAAAAGTTCTCTTACAACTACATAAATTATAATGAAATATTGTGAAACTACTTGATTGTTTAATTAGGACTCTACCACTATAAAAGAATCCAAGAAATAAAAGGCTGATTTAGAGTCGCTTTTAAATCAACATAATAATATATATATATATATATATATATATATATATATATCGTCAATAGCACGACAGCCCAGGGTGGGCCAAGGTTTTACTTTGAAGAGATTTCTATGCATTCCTCAGCAAAAAGATTTTCAAATGTGTCTATGCATCGCAATTTGGGTCGTCCCCTTCCTCTTTGTCATGTGGCTTTGCCAAAACAAGCCTTTTTACAGGGTTTAAATCATTCGTTCTAAATACATGAGCAAACCAATTTAATATATTGATCTTAATAAATATTATAATACACTCATGTCCATAAATTAAGCATAATTCAGAATCACACAGAAATTGAACTCTAAAATAAAAATTCCACCTGTAGAATTATCACACACATCTTGAAGAAGAATATGCAAATTACAGGAAATCACCAGATGGAGCGGATAGTACGTCACAATGACGAGAGTGTAAGAGAGGGGTATGTAAGGAATGGTGGCAAAGAAGTAAAATTGTTCACAAGCGCTTTAAAAGCCTTTCAGTGCAATAACCGCATAGTTATGGCACAAAGGAAGCATTTGAATGATTTTTTACATGGTAGAATTATCGGACGACTGGAATGTGGACGTACCCAGCTGGAAGTATCCGAGGAACTTGGAATCGCCCAGAGTGTCATCTCCAGGCTTTGGCAACGATTCCAAGATGATGGTAATGTGAGTAGATGTTACAGCACTGGTCGCCCCCGAGTTACAACGCCGAATGAGGACCGGTATTTAGCAGTTACTGCCAAAAGAAACAGACGGAGCACAGCATCAGACCTGTCTCGTCAGGTCTCTTCAGCTACCGGTACGACAGTTTCAAGGCAGACCGTGTACAGACGCTTAGGGCACATTGGTCTATATGCTCGTAGGCCTGTCAGATGTGTTCCACTTACCGCAACTCACTGTCGCCTGCGATTAACCTGGAGTAGAGAGCATGCATTGTGGACACCACAACAGTGGTCTGGTCTGATGTTTTCCGACGAGTCCAGGTTTAGTTTGCAGATCTGATTCTCGCCGGACTTTCATATGAAGAGCGCCAGGTACCCGTTACCACCAAGAGAACACCATTGAACGACACCGTTACGGTGGTGCAGGATGGCTCGTTTGGGGAGGAATTATTCTTGGTTCCAGAACTGACCTGCATGTTCAGAGTGTAACGATGACAGGCCACATCTATCGGGATGTCATTCTGGAACAACATGCACGTTTGTTTCGGGGCGCCATGGGTGCTGAATTTCTGTTTATGGATGACAACGCCCGTCCTCACCGTGCAAACATTGTAGACGAATGCCTTCAATTGGAGGATATCACCCGTATGGATTGGCCAGCATACTCACCGGACTTGAATCCAATAGAGCATGTGTGGGATATGCTTGGCCGACGAATTGCAGCCCGTCAACCCCCTCCCACCTGTCAACCGGAATTTCGGAGGGCATTGCTTGATGAGTGGTGTAATATTCCCCAAGATCAGAGTGATAATTTGATACTCAGCATGCCTAGGCGTTGTAAGGCCTGTATTGCATCGTCCAGGAGACATACTCCATATTAACCATCCTACTAACCATGTTATACTGTTTTTTGTACATAGGTTCTTTTTTTTAAATTTGCTCCAGGGAGTAAAAATCGCAATTTTTATTAATTAAGTCAAACATATATCATCTTTTTTTGCTCTTTACCTTTTGTTTAATAAATAGACTTTACAAATAAGTCAAATTTGTTTTGCTTCTGTCTCTTTCTTTGCCTGAAGTTCATTATCTTAATTCATAGACATGAGTGTATATGGGTCTTCATAGTATTTATAAATTTCTACGCTGTAGCTTCTTCTCCAACAATCCCTGTCCCTAACACGTCCAAGAATAGTCCTTAAATTCTTCCGCTTATATATATACGCAAATGGGTCTCATCAGATCTTGCCAAAGTCCATGCTTCAGATCTATAGACGGAAATAGTCTAATAAGGGTTTTATATAACAAAAATTTACTTTTCCAGCATATGAACTATGATTTAAACAGATTTCTTAACTTATAAAAGGCCTTATTGCCAGGCGCAATTCTGTTTTATATTTAAGGTAAGACAATATTTGACAAAATTGTGAAATATGTATATAATCAGGGCGGAGTGTAAAAAAAAAATTTTTTTCAATATTCTTTTCCGCTAAAGCAGTAAAGTTATGGAAGAGGTTCATAAAGGTGTGTGCGAAATTTCAGATTAAACAATAAATATCTTCCAATTCAACTTTGGGGCCTAAAAATGCCAAATTAGCCGAAAATGATGTAAATTTTCACTTTTCAATGTTTCTTTAATTTTTTTTTTCCCCCATCCGAGTGCAAAAGTTAGAAAAACATAAGAAACATAAGCCCAAAATTTTAGTAATCAGTTAATATCTTCTAATTCGACTTTTAAATCGTAAAATGAATTATAACTAGCATTAAAAATGGTTAATAGCATAGACAAGTTCATTTTTCTTTATTTAATATATATAGTATATAGTAATAATATATAGTATATAGTACTGTAATAATATAGTATATTGTAATAATATATAGTATTGTAACTTCCTACTAATGAGGCAAGATATTGAACATCGCAAACGCCATTGAGTCTCCTCGCTTTTTAAAGCAGCGTCTGCAACAAAAGCCGCCAGCAGATGGAACCTCTACCCTAAATTCGGCTCGTTCCCACCGAGGCGTTGAAGCGTGAAGCATTGACTCACTAGCCTCACAGCGTCCACCTGAAACCGGTTGAAATCCACCGCTTCGAGTTGACCAACTTTCAACTTTCAAATGCTTGCTGCGTCATGTGACTTGGATTGAGCCAATATAGATCTGTCATCTAGTAGAAGTAACTGGAACTTCACTAGACGTAAAGCGATTTCTGAAGTTTCGATGTGAACGGGTCGAAAAATTTTCTTCCCTGCCGCGTGACGTGTCGCCGTCTCACGCCACTGTGGGAACGAGCTTTAATGCTCATCAGCGGCACATGTTGCCAATTGAGCCACGAGTCGGGCGTAAATTCATTTAGAAGAATGTAGATTTTTCAATTTTCAAAAGGAGAGATTTACGAAATTTAGATTCGCCAAGATTATGTAATGGAACAAAGATGACCGTGAAACAATTATCAAACATAATTGAAGCTAAAATAATGTCTGGAAAAGATAAAGAAACTACAGTATTTAATCCGAGGATTCCGCTCATATCTACCGAATCGCAGTTTCAATTCAAAAGACTACGATTTCCAGTATCACTATAAATAAGACACAAGCATAAACATCCACATACTATGGTATTAATTTTAAAAAGTCATGCTTTTCTAACGCTGATTTTATATGTAGCATGCTACCCAAAGAATTTATATTTCTAATCATGGTCATAGTCATTGGCGCAACAACCCGACAGTGGTCCAAGCCTAGGCCGTCTGCCTGCTGAATTTCGAGACAGGAGATGTTATATTTTTACGGGGTAGGGTTGTCAGCCGCACGGCCAACGCATACAGTCATATTAGACAGGGGCCTACAAGCCATCAAGCCCCTACTGTTTAAATTAATTACTTGTGGGGTTGTCATTCCCACGCCTAATAGTCATATTAGACATAAAGTGGATACCGAACCATCACAAACATCCATGGCACTGCCACTCGAACTCGAAAACTCTAGCAAAGAGCGCTAGTCACTCCCATCAGGCTCCTACATTTACAATACGTATAACAAATTAATTACTTCTTTTTAGTTAGATATTATTTGATTTTAAACCAACAATATTCTTTTAGAAATTGGTAGTTGGAGACCATTTGTAGAGTAAATAAACAAAATAAAAATAAATATTTATTTTCTGACTGCAGTTAAGGGGAGAGAAAAAAAGTAAATAAATATTCATGGGGTCCTTTTATAACACATTTGTGAAAATAAAACTGAATCGTAAATGCCTTTTTTTAAAATCGGGGGAAAATATATCTCGAGCTAATTTTCATTAAAATTGTTAATTTTTTTCTTATTATTGAATAGAAACCAGTCATAATCTAACCACTTCAAGACCTTACGTATACATATATTAAATTTTTTTTTTTAATTTAAATCATTCAAGCTGAAAAAAAATTTCAAAACAAAAAACTCCTTTTTATGTCAGTATCGATAGTATTTTTTATGCTGCCTTAAAAATAATGTGACTTTAAGCTGTAAAGTGACTTAAAAATTATCTTTAACAATATAAAAAAAAAAAAAAAAAAAAATCGTAAATAAATGAAATCTTTTTTTTTTTTTTTTTTTTTTTTTTTTTTTTTTTTTGTCTGTCATTACCTTGATGAGCACCTTATGAACATTCTTCTATGCACATTTCTTGTTTTAATTTTTTATGACTCGTTGAATAGTTGTTGATTTTAAATAAATAAAAACCTAATTAATTAAGAATTAAATCATCCTTTCTTTACTTAAAAAAATTCGTCCTTAAGAAAATGAGGAACAACTATCAGATAATTTAATCAAATATTACATGAATTTGCTACAGTTTAGCAACGCCAATCATTTTTTATTCGTATGAACATGAAATTTAACTGAAATGTCACGCTTTATCGCACAAAGCCACTTCCAACATTCTTGAAAAGAAAATGCGATTTCTTTAGCTCGGTTAAGAGAAACCATTTTTCTAAAGTGCAATTTCCAAAGCTCGGCACTTCCAGAAACGCTTTCCAAAGAAGATCTCGGAATTGTCATTTTTATTTTAACTTTTATGTTATTGTCACCGTTAACTCTATTTTTGGCTTTAGTACTTTTTTATTATGTGTTTTTTTTTTTTATTTATTTTATTTGCTTTCTTCGTCTTAGGAGTGAGAATCTTAATAGCATTATTTCGTCGTTTCTCGGACATTTATGAACTTGTGAGAAATAGCACTCTCGTTTTCTTTTAAGTTTAGAAGTTTCATTTTGGTTTTCTATTTTATACCCTTTGAAATGGACGTTTTAGTTAGTTATTTATGTTTCTTTTTTTTGTATCCTCATTTTTTAAATTAATCCGTTTGTTTAGATATTTTATTGTTGAAAGTTATAGTTGCAATCGATTTATTAAAAATAATCATAATTTAATTATTTTTATTTTATCATATTTTACGTACAGGGGCCTGGTGGCAGAGTAACTGGCCCTCTGGTGCCACAGAGTTCGGGTTTCAGTCCCGGCGGTGCCATGGATGTTTGTAGTGGTTCGGAATCCGCTTTAACCGCAAGTTCCGTTTTAATATGTCAGTTGAGCGTTGGGCGTAGGGCTGACAATCCTACCCGTAAAAAGAAAATCCACTCCTGCCTCGAATTCTACCGGTAGGCAGACAGCCTTGACCCACCATGGGGATGTTACACCAATGAAGATATTTTATGCACAGTGTGACTTTTAATTAATTTTTGAATGAAATCTTAGGGACCGTAGGAATTTGGCGTCAAAAATGTTTTTCGCCAAATGACGGTGCTATTCTAAGTGAAGATAATTGCAACCCTACCACGATAGCTCGATGAATCTCTTCACAATGTGTGCTACACCATTAAATTTCACTCTGCGTCTCCTCATATATCCATCAGATTTATCTTTTATAACCGTTAGATCCATGACATTTCCACAAGTAGAATACACGACATTCTTAGCAATCAAACCTTCAAACATATACCATTGAATAGTTTTCAACTAGAATTGACATTCCAAATCCCTGTCGAAATTCCTGCTGTAGCATCTTTCATTCAGTTTTAAGAAATGCCTGAAATGTTTGCTCCCGAAATAAAATTCTTCAATATCAGACATTAATGCATCAAAGATTTTAATCAGCACGTGAGGAAAGAAAACAACCGCAACCACATAAACTGATAACGAGTGAAATGAATTGTTATTAAAAATAACGGTTTCTAATCCTTCTAGAACATTCCAATAATTTAATTAAATCGCGTAATTAATTGGCTAATCAAAACTAGGTAATTATTCTTGGCCAATCATGTGATAGGAGATACCTTGGTTACCACATTTGTAAATTTTCGCCTACTTGGCGGTCAAAAAAAATGGCCAAATCCCAACGACCCTTATTTTACGATTTGGCTGAAATTAATTTTATAAAAATATAAAAAGGAATGTATTTTTATTGTTTTATTCAACTCTCACTATTGCCACCCACATGTTTATAAAAACAAAAATAATAATAATATCGATGAAACTAAAACTGAATTATAAAAAATAAGATTTGAACACTAAGAAATTTACTAATACTATTGAAACAAGAAATTGAGCATTATAAATTATAATTTTATTCTAAATGCTGTTGCTGTTATATCAGCAGTTCAATTTATATAAATTTAAAATTTGCAACAGAAAGATAATTTAATAATTAATAAGTGCGGTTTTTTTAAATAATATTTAATAATTGGGGTTCCCGCATGGAAAAAAATATTTTTTTTTCTTATCACATTTGGTAGACAGCAGCATCTATCCCGTAGGTAGAAGTCTGAATTGGCTCCGTGACGCTGAAGAAAGAGGGTAGTGCCTACCGGGAGGACTTTGAGGGGAAACTACCCGCATTTGTTGCTCATTAACAGTATGGAAGAAAACCTGAAAACCTCGCATTAGGTAGTCCGAGGCAAGATGTTGAACATTCCAAACGTCATCGAGTCTCTTTTTGAAACAGTATCTACAACAAAGCTGCCCTAATGCTTACTAGGGACATGGGTTGCCACTGAGCCACTAGTCCACTAGTTTTTCTGAGACACGAATAGAAAAATAAGTATTTTGAAATACGTGACATTTGGCAAAAAAGAATTTTTTTTTTTCTCTGCTCTTTTCTCTGTGAAATTATAATACTGAAAATATATCTCAAAAATAGCATTACAATTGTTGAATAGTTTGAAATTTCTGAAATTTTACTTAATTTTACTTAATTATTTTTATATTATAACATCCAAAGTGATGAATTATTCAAAGTAATAATAATTTTAAAAAAATCCCAGTGTTGCACAATAAAAGGATATTTGTGTGTGTGTGTGTATATATATATATATATATATATATATATAGATATATAGATAGATAGATAGATAGATAATTTTATTTATAAAATTATATAAGAGATACATAATTTTATATAGTAAAATTATTTTATTATTAATAATTTTTTTTATTATTTCCAAATTATATATACATGGTGAAAAAACATAAATAGCGTTGAAACAGTACTTGTAGCACGAAAACCGCCGGCCCTACACGAATACATTAACTCACCAGTGTACGACTTTCTTTCCTAATGACGTCATATTTCACACAAAGTTATTTCAGTTAAAAGTAGTAAGTTATTTAAAAGTCACCCTGGCCATAAAATATCTTCATTAGTGCAATAGCCCCATGGTAGGCCAAGGTTGTCTGCCTACTGGCAGAATTCGAGACAGGGGTTGATTTCCTTTACGGGCAGGATTGTCAGCCCTACGCCCAACGCTCAACAGACACATTAGACCGGGACCTACGGTTTAAAGCGGACTCCGAACCACTACAAACATCCATGGCACCGCCGGAGTCGAACCGGAACTCTGTGGCACAGAGCACCAGAGCGCTAGTTACTCGGCCGCCAGGCCCCTGTACATAAAATATGGTAAAATAAAAATAATGAAATCATGATTGTTTTTAATAAATCGATTACAACTATAAGTTTCAACAATGGAATATCTTAACAAACGAATTAATTTTTAAAAAATCAGGATACAAAAAAAACATAAATAAATAAAAACCTTCCATTTCAAAGGTTATTAAGCAAAATAAAACCAAAAACCAAAATGAAACTTCTGAACTTCAAAGAAATCGAGAGTGCTATTTCTCACCAAGTTCATAAATGCCCGAGAAACGACGAAATAATGCCATTAAAATTCTCGCTGCCAGGACGAAGGAAACAAAAAAAACACATAATAAAAGTACTGAAGTCAAAAAATAGAGTTAACGGCCACAATAAAAGTTAAAGTAAAATTGACAATTCCGAGATCTTCTTCGGAAAGCGCTTCTGAAGTGCCAAGCTTTGAAAATTGCTCTTTAGAAAAATGGCTTCTTTTTAACCGAGCTAAAGAAATCGCATTTTCTTCTTTTCAAGAATGTTGGAAGTGGCTTTGTGTGATAAAGCGTGACATTTCAGTTAAATTTCGTGTTCATACGAATAAAAAATGATTGGCACTGCAAAATTGTAGCAACATTCATGTAATGGACAAGTAATATTTGATTAAATTACCCGAGAGTTGTTCTTCATCTATTTTCTGAATCTCCTTAAGGTTGAATTTTTTAAGTAAAGAAAGGATGATTTAATTATTAATTTGGTTACATTTTATTTATTTTAAATCAACAATAATTCAACAAGTCATAAAAAAATTAAAAGTAGGAATGTGCATAAAAGAATGTTCATAAGCTGAGCATTAGGTTAATGACAGATTGCCGATAAAAGATTTCATTTAAGATTTTTTTTTTTATTGTTTTACAATTATGTTGTTAAACATAATTTTTAAGTGACTTTTACAGCCTAAAGTCAAACACACTATTTTCGAGGCAGCATTAAAAAATACTATCGATACTAACATAAAAAGGTTTTTTTTGTTTTGAAATATTTTTCAGTTAGAATGAATTAAATTTTTACATAATTAATACATGTACTCGTAAGGTCTTGAAGAGGTTAGATCATTACTGGTTTCTATTCAATAATAAGAAAAAAATAAAACAAAATAAAAATTTGCGCGAGATTTTTTTGCCCCTAATTTTAAAAAGGCATTTACGATTCCGTTTTATTTTCACAAATGTATTATGAAAAGACTTCATCATTATTTCTTCACTTTTTTTTCCTCCCCCTTAACTGCAGTCAGAAAATAAATATTTATTTTATTTTGTTTATTTACACCGCAGATGGTCTTTGACTATCAATTTCTAAACGAATATTGTTGGTTTAAAATCAGATAATATCTAACTAAATTGAATTAATTAATTTATTATACGTATTGTAAAAGTAGGAGCCTGATGGGCGAGTGACTACCGCTCTTTGCCAGAGTTTTCGAGTTCGAGTTCCTGCAATGCCATGGATGTTTATGATGGTTCGGTATCCACTTTAAGCCGTAGGTCCCGGTCTAATATGACTATTAGGCGTGGGAATGACAATCCTACCCCCCGTAGAAAATCAGCGTCACGGAGCCAAGTCTGACTTCTACCTACGAGTACTCCACCTCAACATGAGCTGCTATTGTGTTCGTAGAGCACCCTGTTGTGGCTATCTCTCCTTCCATCAGGGGCCTGTTGGCAGAGTGGCTAGCGCTCTGGCGCTCGATACCACAGGTTTCGGGTTCGAGTCTCGGCGGTGACATGGATGTTTGTAGTGGTTCGAATCCACTTTAAACTGTAGGTCCCGGTCTGTTTAGCCTAAAGTGTGCATAAGATGACCGTAGAGCGACAAACCAATCAAACCAATCTCCTTCCATAAGTTCTTGGACTTTGTCTAAATATTACTACCTACCAAATGGGATAAACATCTACTACAAAAACGTTTGTAATGCTGTCCACAACGACACAAAAACTTATTTTAGGTAATAGTAGTAGGTTAATGAAAAGTCACCCTGAATGTAATAAAATTTAATCATGGTTTTTTTTTTTTTTTAATAAATCGATTACAACTATAATTTTGAGTAATAAAATATATTAACAAACGGAATGAGGATACAAAAAAAACATAAGCAAATAACTAAAGCGCCATTTCAAAGGTTATTAAGCAAAATAAAACCAAAAACCAAAATGTAACTTCTAAACTTCGAAGAAAACGAGAGTGCTGTTTCTCACAAGTTCATAAATGTCCGAGAAATGACAAAATAATGCCATCAAGATTCTCGCTGCCAGGACGAAGGAAACAAAAAAAAAAAAAAAAAAAACAATAAAAGCAGTAAAGCCAGGAATAGAGTTAACGGCGTCAATAAAAGTTAAAACGAAAATGACAATTCCGAGATCTTCTCGGAAAGCGTTTCTGGAAGTGCCGAGCTTTGGAAATTGCACTTTAGAAGAATGGCTACTTTTAACCGAGCTAAAAGAAATCGCATTTTCATCTGAAGAATGCTGGAAGTGGTGTTGTGATGATGAAGCGTGACATTTTAGTTAAATTTTCTCCATACGAATAAAAAATGACTGGCACTGCAAAATTGTAGCAACATTCATGTAATATTTGATTAAATTAAATGAGAGTTGTCCTTCGTCCATTTTCTTAACCCCTTAAAGGTCGAATTTTTTTAAGTAAAGAAAGGATGATTTAATTCATAATTTGGTTACATTTAATTTATTTTAAATCAACAGTTATTCAACGAGTCATAAAAAAATTAAAACTAGGAATGTACATAGAAGAATGTTCACATGGTTAGCATTAAGAACGTGCATTCAAAACGCATTTAATTGAGCATTTGAAACTGACGTGAATAAATTGTGCTATTGTATCACCTCTGAAGGTTGTCATTTTGAAAACATTGTCACTTACATTCCTTTTCCACATTCATTTCTATCAAAAATGTTTGTAGGGCCTATTGGCTGAGTGACTAGCACTCTGGCGCTCGGTGCCATAGGTTTCGCTTCGAGTCTCGGCTGTGCCTTGGATGCTTGTAGTGATTCGGAATCCACTTTAAGCCATAGGACCCGGCCTAATATAACTATTGGGCGTAGGGATGACAACCCTACCGCTTAAAAAGTCAGCGTCACGGAGCTAAGTCAGACTTCTACTTACGGGTACTCCACCACAACATGAGCTGCTCCTGTTGTGGTAGAGCATCCTGTAATAGCTTTCCCTCCTTCCATGAGAGCACATAAGTTCTTGGACTTGATATAGATATTGCTGTCTGCCAATTGGGATAAGAAACAACTACAAAAACGTTTGTAATGCTATCCTGCAATCACACAAAATTTATTATAGTTAATAGTAGTATGTTAATTAAAAGTCACCCTGTGCGTAATAAAATTAAATCATGTTTTTTTTTTTTTTAATAAATCGATTGCAACTGTAATTTGAAACAATAAAATATCTTAACAAACGGATTAAGCTTTTAAAAAATGAGAATATAAAAAACATAAATAAATACATAAAACCTCCATCTCAAAAGTTATTAACCAAAATAAAACAAAAAACCAAAACAAAAGCCTCTGAACTTTAAGAAAACGAGAATGCTATTTCTCACCAAGTTCATAAATGTTCGAGAAACGCCGAAATAATGCCATTAAGATTCTCGCTGACAGAATGAAGGAAACAAATAAAAAAAAAAAAAAACACATAATAAAAGTACTGAAGCCAAAAAAATAGAGTTAACGGCGACAATAAGAGTTAAAATAAAAATGACGATTCCGAGATATTCTTTGGAAAGCGTTTCTGGTAATGCCGAGCTTCGAAAATTGCACTTTAGAAGAATGGCTCCTTTTAACCGAGCTAAAGAAATCGCATTTTCTTCTCGAGAATGTTGGAAGCGGCTTTGTGTGATAAAGCGTGACGTTTCAGTTAAATTTCATGTTCATACGAATAAAAAGTGATTAGCACTGCAAAAATTGTAGCAACATTCCTGTAATGGGCATGTAATATTTGATTAAATTACCAGAGACAGATGTTCCTCATCCATTTTCTTAATCTCTTCAAGGTCGAATTTTTTTTTAAGTAAAGAAAGGATGCTTTAATTTTAATTCGGTTACATTTTAATTATTTTAAATCAACAACTATTCATCCAGTCATAAAAAAAATTAAAACTAGAAATGTATACAGAAGAATGTTTATATGGCGAGCATTAAGAAAGCGCATTGAAGTGAGCATTTGAAAATGACAACTTAGTCATTAAATTGCGCTATTGTACCGCCTCTAAATATTGTCACTTTGAAAACAGTGTCCATTACATTCCTTTTCCACATTATTTTCTATCAAAAATGTTTGTAGGGCCTATTGGCTGAGTGAGTAGCACTCTGGCGCTCGGTTTCACTGGTTCGAATTCGAGTCCCGGCTGTGCCTTGGATGCTTGTAGTGATTCGGAATCCACTTTAAGCCATAGGTCCCGGTCTAATATAACTATTGGGCGTAGGGCTGACAACACTATGCCGTAAAATATCAGGGTCACGGAGCCAAGTCAGACTTCTACCTACGGGTGCTCCATCACAACAGGAACTGTCTGCCTTCCCACCCCCACCCATGAGACCACAAAGGTTCGTGGACTTGGTCTAGATGTTGCTGTCTACCAAGTGGAATAAGAAACAACAAAATGTTTGTAATGTTATATCTGCAATCGACCACACCTTCAGTTAAAACGTTTCGGTTAATTAAAAGTCACTCTGAACACAGAATATAGTAAAATAAAAATAATTAAACTATGGTTGTTGTTTTTAATAAATCGATTACAACTATAATTTGAATAATAAAATATCTTAACAATCGGATTAATTTTTTTAAAAAAGCGGATACAAAAAACATAAATAAATAAATAAAACCTTCCATTTCAAAGATTATTAACAAAATAATACCAAAAGCCAAAATGAAACTCTACACTTAAAAGAGAACGAGAGTGCTATTTCTCACCAAGTTCATAAATGTCCGAGAAACGACGAAATAATGCTGTTAAGATTCTCACTGCCAGGATGAAGGGAAACAAATAAAAAAGAAAACACATAATAAAAAGTACTGAAGCTCAAAAAAATAGAGTTAACGGCGACAATAAGAGTTAAAATAAAAATGACAATTCAAGATCATCTTGGAAGACATTTCTGGAAGTGCCAAGCTTTGAAAATTGCACTTTAGAAAAATGGCTTCTTTTAACCGAGATGAAGAAATCGCATTTTCTTTTCGAGAATGTTGGAAGCGGCTTTGTGTGATAAAGCGTGACGTTTTAGTTAAATTTCATGTTCATACGAATAAAAAATTACTGGCACTGCAAAATTGTAGCAACATTCATGTAATATTTGATTAAATAACAGGAGAGTTGTTCATCATCCATTTTCTCAATCTCCTCAAGGTCGAATTTTTTTTTTTCAATGCAGAAAGGATGATTTAATTCTTAATTTGGTTATAGTTTACTTATTTTAAAACAACAATTATTCAACGAGTCATAAAAAATTTAAACTAGGAACGTACATAGAAGAATGTCCATAAAGTGAGCATTAAGGTAATGACAGATTGCAGATAAAACAATTTAACAATTAAATATCAACAATTATGTTGCTAATGGTAACTTTTTTTTTAAATGACTTATACAACCTAAAGTCACATTGTTTTTAAGGCAA
The DNA here is from genome assembly GCA_021605095.1 of Caerostris extrusa. NCBI lineage: Eukaryota > Metazoa > Arthropoda > Arachnida > Araneae > Araneidae > Caerostris > Caerostris extrusa. Next base: position 98,405 of record BPLR01016525.1, read on the forward strand.
CATTAAAAATACTATCGATGCAGATATAAAAGGAGTTCTGTGTTTTTACTGCTAAAAAATTAGTTCTCCAAACGTTTTGAAATAATTTTCAGGTAGAATGATTTCAGTTTTTAAAAAAAAAATTAATACATGAATACGTAAGGCACTGAAGCAGTTAGATCAATACTACTTTCTATTCAATAATAAGAAAAAAAATAACAATTTCGATGAAAAGCCTCCTCTATAGAATAAGTTGTTATTCGTTCTACAATAGGGGTCTCCAAACTACGGCCCGTGGGCCAAATTCGGCCCACCAGTGTCGTCAATCCGGCCCGCGACAGCGAATAGCTTATTGTTGCTGTAATAAATTGGATAAAAAAAACACAGAATGATAATAACTTGGTTTTATTTACTTGTTGCTAGGTAAAGCATAATATGCATAAAATTTAACATAAACATAACAACTAACAAGTAATTGAAATGAATCCCACTAACATTATAAACTAGTGAACATCCCGCGGTTACCTCGGTAGTTATGTTGGGGTAAAGAGTATTGTATATGCATGTATATCGATGGGTTTTTTTTTTTTTTTTTTTTTTTTTTTTTTTTTTGTTCTAATGCAGCTGGCAAACACACTTAGACAGCTTGGTCATGTTTGGAATGTATATATGAATCAAACATATGATGATTTTTATCCTGAAAATCCCTCAGGAACGGAAAAGCTAAATTAACTAGCTCCATCTGTTAGCAATAAAGGATATTACCTACCTATTTCCGCTTATGACCACTAGATGTCGTCAAGTGTCACGACGTTGTATCGATATAAGCAATAATAATTGTAGTAATTGAACCAGCGAATTTAGCAATCGTATGTTCGCTCAGAGCGCGTACTCGACGACTAGTCTAGAAATTATAGATAATGGCAGAAAAATTAAAACTTTTTGGCCCTTGGTACTTACTGGAGTAAACAGTATGGTCCTAAGGCTGGAAAGTTTGGAGACCCTTGATCTAGAATAAATTTTTTTCGCCAATTTTAAAAAGACGTTTATGATTCCGTTTTATTTTCACAAACGTATTATAAAAAGGACCTCATCACTGTTTTTCACTATTTTTTTTTTTTTCTTAACCGTAATCAGAAAATAAATAAATAAATATTTACACTACAAATGGTGTCCGACTATCAATTTCTAAAAAGCATATTGTTGGTTTAAAATCAAATAATATCTAACCAAATACAATAAATTAATAATCCTCAATGTCCTGCAGTGTGGGACGGACAACCCATGAGTAATGTACTCATGGATGGAGGTAAAGGGGGCAGCTTTATTTGTGATGGAGCACTCGTAGGTAAAAGTTTGACTTGACTCCGTGTCACTGAAAAAGGAGGGCAGTGTCTTCCGGGAGAACTTTTAGGGAGGAACTATCCCCGCATGTGCATATCGTATGGTAGAAAACCCGGAAAACTCCCCTCAGTAGACCGACTCAAAAGGAAAGAGGCTGAACATCACAAACGCCATCGAGTCTCCCCATTTTTAAAACAGTGTCCACAACAAAGTCGCTTGACGGATTGAACCTCAGCCCTAAAAGCTCGTTCCCACCGAGGCGTGAGGCTTTAAGCGTGAAGCGTTGACCAATCACTAGGCGTACCATGTTCGCCTGAAACCGGTTTGAAATCCACCGCTTCGAGTTGACCAACTTTCAACTCGAAGCTGAACTTCACTAGGCGTAATGCTATTTCTGACGTTTCGCTGTGAAGGGGTCGAAAAATTTTCGTTTCGCTGTGAATTCGCCAACTTCCGGGTTCGTTCACAAAAAAATAAATTTCTTGCTAGGAAAAAATTAAAACTTTGTACCGCAAATTGATAGTAATGCCACACATTCTAATCTCTAATGCCATAAAACTTAATCTCTCTCAAAAAACATCTCTTCTAAGAACCTCTCTTGCTTTCCAAGCGCTCTCAAACTCGCACTTCTTTCGCCCTCTTGGCGTCGCGGCGCCCTCTAACGATCATTCATTCATCTTTTTTCCACACCTGTCGCGTGAATCTTCAACGCTTCACGCCTCGGTGGGAACGAGCCTTAATACTCATCAGCGTCGCGCGTTGCCACTGAGCCACGAGTCAGGCCCGCTGTTCCTGGCATATATAAGTGGAACACGAAATTCCCGATCAATGCAATAATAATAGTAACTGATAGCATATAAAACAGATAACTTAACCTTTGGACATATTTGACTATAAAATGCGATGAAGTTAAAAGTTTTATTTTTGCTAATATTGTATTAAAAATCATAAAGAATACAAGTCTTTCATAGTTAATATTTCTGAAATAATCAATCTTTCGATTTTATGCGTGGAATTTACAAAAATTTAAAATTTTCAATGAAAAATTATCTTTGCTTCTATTGAATAACTTGGAATGTAACATCTTTAAATTTAAAATAGAGACAGGCGTTATTTATCTTTATCATTCTCTCTCTCTTTATTTAAGACTAAAAAGCTCTGATTTATAGGTTATTTTTAGAAAGTATATATACGTGATATGACACATTTAAAAGACGAAATAACGATTGATCTTTTGTATAAACAACGAACTTCACGTTCGTATGTTGTAAATGAGACTGGCTGAGACTTTTTCAAAAGAAAAATGTAATATTTTTAAATGAAAAATTTTCAGTACTGTGTATTACTTTAGTTTTAGCATTAATATCAAGCATAGTTAATAAAATTTTTACGAAAGTCTCAAAAAAAAAAAAAAAAAAAAAAAAAAAGGATATTGACACGTCGGATAGTTGCTGTAAATCAAGTCATAAAATTCAAAACAATTTTGTCGACGCATCTTCTAAACTCCGGGGAAAATTCAAACATAATAAATTAATGATCTGTTAAAACATAAATCAACTTTATAAATAAAAAAAAAAAGGAAACTGCACCTAAATAAAATTTATCAATGATTACAGTCATAAAATTTACAAAAAAATTATTATAGCCATAGACATAATTTATATGCAATGAAAGGAAACAGTAAAAAAAAAAAAAAAAATACTGCAGCTAAGGTTACGGTCTTCTTTTATAATTTATGGTACTTAAACACAGAAATGTTTGACAAATTTAACTGTTGTTAAAGGAAAAAGAAAATGCCAACTAAAATCAAGGACATATTTCATAAAGAGCGTGCGAAAATTTGTAATCTTCGAACAAAAACAACATATAAACATTAACAAACATACTTATACACACTATAGGGCTGAAAAAGTGTTTCAATATTTGAATAAATTTTTGTAACAAATTAGCCTAAAAGTTGAATTAGTAAAGGGTTTCTATTTATCGATTTTTTTTTTTTTAATGTTTATGCCTGAAAATTTACTTTTACAAGAATATCAAAAATTTGAGTGTTTATTTTAATAAATATATTTATATTTTACACAACAGATCTCAAGCAATAACTACAGCTACTATTGTGCCCAAAAAGTAAGACCAAATATTTTGTTTTTCAAAACTCTTTATTTATTCTTCCAAATTTATTTAATCCCCTTCAAAGTAATCCCCTCCGGACACAATGCACTTAAGCCAACGTTTTTTCTAATCCTCAATGCATGCTAAAAAAGTCATCGGCATGGCCTTCAAAGCGCTGCATTGAATCTCTACAATCGACACAAAACTGATTCATTGAAGGTGATTGTGGAACGTCACGAAGTCACGAAGAATCAATGCAGTGTGAGCTGCCGCATTCACTGTTTTCGGTAACAATCGAGATTTGATGCGTTTGAGGCCCAAATGAAATTAACCGATCCTTTTGAAATTCCAACATCATCAGAAAGGATCTCTAATTGTAAATCGACGGTTTGCAAGCACAAAATCTTTTTTTTTTTCGACGTGAGTTTCGTCGGTTGAGGTGGATGGTCGACCAAAGGGTATCTTCGTCTTCAACGCGTTCTCTGCCTTCTTTGAACAGTTTATACCATTTCTAAACATTTCTTTCCGATATAGGAATGCTCACTGAATGCCTTCTGCAACATTCTATATGTTTCCGCAAACAAAGTTTCATGCAGGTTCTTTGCTCAATGAATTCAGACGTTTCAAAAAATCGCCGGAATCAGTTTTAGCGTCTCACAAAGCCAAGCGTCACTCAAACACTAATGAATATTTTGACGTGAAATTTCCACACGGACGTCAAGGACTGTGACTAGTAACGTAAAAAGAAAAAATGAAATTCCATGAGCCCCGGAATTTTAAATTGAAAATGGGTCTTACTTTTTGATACAGTAGTATATTCGATCATCGTTCAGAAGGAAATTGGCAGACAACCATGTCTGACGAATGCAAACAGAGCGTAGGAGTTTTAATTACAATAAAAAATAATTTTTAATAATCACAATTTAAATATCAAAAGAAAACAGATGAAAAAATTTCGTGTTTATTAAACTTTTTTTCTTTCAAAACCTGCTTTTCGTCACGTATATCTGACTATCACTAATCGAGAATCTCATCATTTATACCTCCCATTCCATTCACTTATCACTTATTCCGCTTTTAAAACGGATGTTTATCTTTCTACAAAACGGTGGTAGAAAATATGCTTTTTTCCCTCTTCTAATGCAGCTGGCAAATCAAACCGTGATCTTCGCCATAAGGGCTGCACCGATGTTACTCACTTTGCATTACCCAATTTGTAACTTGATGGTAAGCCACGAAAACGCGGAGGTAGAAATATACTTCGTTGAACGAAATTTTAAAATTGAACATGTTCGTGCAATCCAATAAAATAAGTAATGAATTCTTGAAATAAATATTTTCCAATGGTTGTAATTGATATATATATATATATTTAATTTATATATAAAAAATATAATTAAAAAATAGAATTTAACGTATGATTTATTTAATATATAATTTATAAAATATTTTTTTTCCAGATATTTAAATGTTAAACAATATCTAGATTGTTTTCCATGTTTTTAATCTTTAAATCTCAATGTCTTTAAAAAATAAAAAAATCAGTTATCATATAGTATTTTTAAATAAAAATGACGTATCATCATGCGGGCCATGATCTGTGCACTACAATATTAGGGAAAAAAGGGGCGGAAATAAAAAAAAAAAAAAATCCCTTCATACAGCATAGCATATTATTGATAAAAAGTTCTTATTCCTTAATTTGAGTTAAAACATTAAATAAAATATTTTTCTAATATGTAAATGCTTATTTTTTTTTACTCAACTAGAACCGGATCATGTTAATACTTCATCAAAATCTGAAAGCCTTACAAAAAAAAAATTATTTTTATTATAAATCTAATAAGAATTGTCATACAGGCCTTCAGATATCGTAAATTATCTTGTCCTAGATAAAGCAATTATCAGTAATATAAATATTTATTGTATCATGAAATACTGAAAACTCATAATGCTTAACACAAAAACTGTATATTCAGTCATTAAATCTTTTGATTAAAACTAATGTATATATATCTGTCATATACAAGGTGATTATAATTAAAGTTCCACTTTCAAAATGCTGTAAAAAAAAAAAAAGAACGAAACACTTGTCACAAAAGAGTTCAAATTTGAATTGAAGATACTTGAAGAATGGAGAAAAAAATATGGCTTCAAAAAAAAAAAAAAAAATTCAAAAAAAGTTCCCCCCGATTTTTCCATCCAATTTGGTATGACCTTGCCGTGGTGACTTTCCATTCATAGTGTCACAACTGTTGAATGACTTGGAAGTCACTTTTTCCGTCGAAAAACCGAAACAATCAAGCACATTGAACACTACAGTGGATTTAATATGCAACTCATGCCAAATACGTTGTAATTTCAATTCAAAATATCACTTGTAGCCGAATTCGCTTTCTTTGTGCCGCTTACAGTGCCATCTATTCCATCCACTTTCGAACTTTTTTGATGCCATACCATTTCCCCTTCTTCAAGTATCTTCAGTTCAAATTTGAACTCATTGTGACGAGTGGTTCTTATTTTACAGCATTTTGAAAGTGGGACTATAATTATAATCACCCTGTAGATTAACAAGTAATAAAAATAATAAAAAATTTTAAGTCAATTCCTGCTTTTTTTTTTTTTCCCACTGTATTACAGAAAGTCCTTTCTAAAATAAAAGTTTAAATTTTTTTTTTTTATTAAAATAAAGTATAATAATTCTGTATATGACTATATATATGACCCTAACGATACATATTACCATAAAGAACAGTCAACACATAGGAACTATGCGGTGATACGAGCAACATGACCGGCATGCAAAGAAAAAAATCAATATCTATGTGTTATGCCATCCTCAACAAAAACAAACTAAACAATGTATATGAAGTAAAAAAAAAATCAACTATCAAATCAAATAGTTTATTATTCAACATGTAGTAATTAATTTTAAAATCATTAGTAATTTTTCGTTTTATTAACCATTTCTAAAAATTCATTGTAATACAAATTATTATTGTAAATCTTTTTGATTTTATGCAAGCTTTTCAATTTTTGAAAACCTTCCCCGCCCTAGATAAAGGGCCATTTCACATCAATTCATCCAAAAAAAAAAATAAATAAATAAAATCTCAACCCACCACTTCATATTTTTTTTATGAAGGTTTTTCTATACAAATTTCTATGACTCAAGTTTTTTTTAGTCTAAGTCAAGGGTTTTCCAAAATACTGAGGTTCAAAGGAAAGATTGCAAAGAAAAGATATTGAGATATTGTTCAAAGGAAAGATATTGAGATTTTATGGAAAAGAAGACGTTTTTGCTATTCTTGCAACTCAGCTATATTCGTGTAGCTAGTAGGGAAAAAAAAATCAAAAACTCAGTAAATTATGAATATTTTGATGTCAAAGTTTTACTATTTTTTTCTGTAAAATGTGCAGAGAATATAAAAATAGTCTGAATGTATCAAATGCTTTGAACCCTAGTAAAAAAAAAACATAACTATAAGTACTTTCAAAATTTTAATGATAAGAAACCATAATTTTTTCAAACCTAAATATTAAAATAAAGTAGTAAAGTTATAAAGTCAGTTTATTTTTTAAAAAAACTTGCCTAGAAGTATGATATATTAGAATGTGAAATAAAATGAATGGCATTTTAGTTGTTTATATTGCTTATTTTACGGGTAATAAAATTATTTTCACTTTAAATTATAAATCCTATTAGTTTACTATTAGTTTGTTTGTAAAATAAATATGCTTAACCCATTTTGCTTATTTATTACAATTATAAACCACAAAAATAAGCAAATATCTGATAATCCTAAATAGTATCACAAATTTTTGCTATTGCATAATTCATTTTTTTTAAGTAACCAGAAATTAATGATTGATATCTTTGTTGTGCAATAGCGGAATATTTTGTCAACACTATCTATTGCATTTCCAAAAAATTTGAAAACTTTCTTTTGCAACTCAGTGCTTTACTATACCCTCAATCTCATTGCAGAGATTTTTCATGGCCCATTGCAAAAATTATCCAAGTGGCTATTCTAGATGAGATGACACTGATTTCAGTTTTTCTACTGTTCAGCACAACCATTACTAAAATATATCCCCTCATTTACATTTGGAAAATGATCTTTTAAATACTGGACAATTTTTTGTTTCATATATGAAAGACAACTTCCTGTTCCAAATCGTCAAGTAATACATACAAATTAAAAGCCCCTATATTTTCTCAATCTTTAGAACAAGTATAGATAAGTACTAGATGGAGTGAATAACTGTCTCAGTCCAATCATGGACTTGGATTTCATCTGGAATACATAATACCAGTTTCTCTAAACACTAGCAACACAATAGCTTTGCTAAAGTCTATATTTTCCTTTCAATGCTTTTAAATATTCTGATTGTCCCTTTGATACATAAATAGGAATGAGGTAAGTCTAGATGTTGTTAATTAAAGTTTCTAAATATTCCTCCAAAGAAACTGTATATTTAATCTGCTGAGTTACTTTTAAGACTTTTCTATCAGTGGGCACACATATGAAAATCATCACACTCTTCCCATAAAAAAAAAAAATTTCACATTTTCTCTCGGAGCATATTTTTCACAATGTCTTACAGTCTTTGTTGTCAGTAAAATACACTAATAATTAAAATTAGTTCTCTGTAGGGTTCTCCAATACCATTTATTTTAAGTGACATTTTCACATTTTATGGACAATGCAAAACACAAACTGAGTGTCTTCCAATAGCACAAGTCAGTAATGTAAACATTCATTTGATCACAACCTATTGGAAGCTCCAGCAGTTAAAAATGCTTAGAGATTATTATGTAAGTTTTATTTTTCATCTCTTATAAATAAAATACTTAATCTAATTTTTTATCACTGGATAATTCACTCAAATTCTTAATATTAAGTCTGATTTCAAATATAATTTTAATTTACTACTTTGTGCCAAAAAAAAAAAAAAAAAATTACACAAAAATTGTAAATTAAATTTCCTTTAATTAAAATCAATTAAATTTTGTAAAAAGGATATGCAAGTATATTCTTAATAATATATGAATTCAATCAGATAGTCATTTTATAATACAAGAATAAAAGATACAATGATATATTAATGAGATATTTAATTTTAAAAACCTTCAACTTGTATATTTTTATAACATATTTCCTAAATTCATTATGACATAGATTTATAATCCCAAATCTATTCCCATAAAATAGTGTCCATAGTAACAAATATTGTCTTATAATCTTTTTTTTTTTTTTTATCTTTTAATTCTAATTGTAAGAAAAATTACTTTTGAATTGAATAGGACTGAAAACTATATATACAATTAATTTTTTTAGCAAATATAAAAAAAAATTTCTTGCCAAATAGAAATAAAAACCAAAATAAAATTACTATCCTAATTGTTATTGCTTTTCATGTGATATTTAAATTTTATTCATACTAAAAGAATTACGAAATTGACCAATTAAAGATAAATAGTAAGTAACATTATTAATATTGTTGTTAAATAATATTTTTTTCAATTAAGATTTTGTAAACTCAATTTAATATAAAATTCTTTTAATTTATTTGGAAATTATTTAATGTGAGTAGAAAAAAATTTATAAGGATATTTGTTGTAAAAACACAGTATTACAAAATAATTTTCAAATTAGACATGTTTTTCTAAAACATCAAATAAGTATTTCTAATAATAATAAATAAGAAATTTTTTTAAGAACTTTTAGAATGAGCATACTAGAATGATAATGAAATGATTTTAATTAATTAGGCATTATGATGTTTATTGCTGAAAATAAAAATATTCAATATTATATAATTGTTCCTGTTTTAAAACTTTTTATTAGAAAGAAATTTGCTATTATTATACAGTAAATATTTTTTATTCCATTTAAATAAGTATTTATACAGAAATTTTGAACCATCCTTTATAAATTTTCACTACTTTTTAAAAGTTAAATAATTAAAATATATCAGTTTTAATAACTAGGTTCATAAACACATATTGCTTATCATATAAATAATAAATAAAATTCAAAAGCTTTTATTTTACTAAAAATTAACTTTTAGTATATTGTTAATCTCAAACGACAAGTAAGTTTAATTAAAAAAAAACTGAGCAATTTAATATTTATTTATTTTCGGTGAGTCTTATGTTAAACTATTATAAAAAAAAGCTCTATTGAGTAATTGAAATTTTAAAATAAGAATGAGTTAAAATTTTAGGAACTTTAAAACATTTATGTAGAATATTAAACTTTACAAATCCTTAATTAATTATATTAAGAAATACTCTTGGCTAACATTTAGAATAATTACTCAAGATACATCAATGAATTACTTGAATTCCTTCATTAAACTTTTCTTCATAATGATAGATGATGAGTTAGTTTATTTTAAAAGAAGTTTAAACTAATTAAAAACAAATAGAATATTTGTAATTACACACAAAAAAAAATCGACAATAATTTTGCAGCTTTTAAAATCAAATACATATATTTAAAAAGAATTAATTTTTATCATCTGTGAATATAACGTTAACCTAACACTAAAAGATGCAGAAAAGCAGAAATCTGCACAATGAAAAAAGTTCTCTAAAATGTAGAAAAATACATAGAAATTTTTTTTTTTTTAATGGAGAAATTCAGACATTATTTATTTTGATTAATTTGATTCGACTTATTTTTTCATAAATATGTGAACTAAAAATAATTGGTAATTTCAGTTTTGATGTGGTTGAGATTTTTGTAATATAATAATTAACATTTAATTTAAAGTAATATAAAATCAGAAAGTAATACTAAAAGTATATCAACCAATCATATTCTGTTTTATATATATATATATATATATATATATATATATATATATATATAAACATATATATATACTGGAAGTGACATTTATGAAATTAAATTAATTCCACCATTACACTATACCAGTTTCAAGAAAAAAGCAAAACATTCATTATTATAAATTAAAATCCATATTTTTTTTTTTTACAAAAAATTTATTTAAGATAATTTATGGAGTAAAAAGAGTATTAAAAATAACTTATGAATGTATGTTTCCATATCTAGAGAAAACTTATTTGAAATAAAAATAATAGTGTAAGCATATTTCAATGAGTAAATCTTATCTTCAATAAAATTAAAACAGAGAAAAATTTATCATACCCTTCCCAAAGATATTCAGAAATGTATGTACAAATTTCATTTTTTTTTTTTTTTTTTTATAAAAACTGTTTTTAATTTAGTATTTAAGAAAACTGAGCCATATTTAAAATTTTAAGCCCTATATCTACTTTTCTCACAAATTTTCAATAAATAGATCTTTTATCAATCAGAACAATCTTTAGAGATAAAATTTTATGCAAAAATTCCAGACCACCAAATTAAGTAATAATGTGAAAAGAATTTAATAATGTAAAATATAATTATGAATATGATTGAAATATTAGTGAAATTTGTTTGTTAAAGTAATCATAAGTGAAAAGTTCAAAATGTAGTACAATAGTTGTTCTAAACATATATTAAAAAACATTTTGTTTACATAAATTTTTTTCTTTAATTTGAAAAGAAAAAAAATCAAACAACATAATTATAAAAAACATTAAATATAAAAAAAAAAAAAAAGCCAAAATGATGAAATAAAAATTTAAGACTGAAATGATTGATACTAAAATTAAAGCAGAAAAAATCTATTAAATAAATAAAATTAAAACAAAACAAAATCAAATTATTTTTTATAAAACATTTTATTCAAAACTTTTTTTTTTTTATTTTAGTAAAAAATTAACGTGGATTTTTTTTTTTTTTTTGGTTTTTATTATTTTTTTATACTACTATAATACTTTTTTTCAAATTATTTTAAATAATAAAATTTTAGAAAAAAATTTTGTACATTAAATTAAATTAAAAATTATATGTAAATAAGCAAAATAATTTTAGTATTTTTCAATTTTCTTTCTTTCCAAATTGAAAAATATTAAAAAAAAACCTTTCAAAGATATATTTTTTAAAAAACAATATTATATAATTACTAAATATATAATTTGAAAGTCTTTTTTTTTTTATTTTCATTAAAATCTAGAATTAGGAAAATAAAACATTTAGGGTTTTTATTAAATAAATATTATATGCATAACAAAATGAATTATTTTCTCACAATGCTAATAATTTTATTTACTTTTTATATCAAAAAAAGGATTAATTGAAAAAAGATTAAGTTATATTTTAAAGACGGGATTTATTTTCAATTTAAATGCTAAATAAATTTGTATAAAAATGTACCAAACATTTCGAATGAGCAGAAATGCATCCACAACATTTGCTCTGTGAGAAATAAATGGAATACATTTCAGAGATAAAAATCTTTATTCAAATTGGATACAAAATTATTTGAAAAAGGTTTTGTTCAGAAATAGAAATTAAATAATAACTTAAAATACAAACCAGATATTCCAGTGTTCGTCCAATGTCCAAGATGGATTTCACTCCAGCTGACACAACAGCAATTGGAGTTCTAGAAAGTTCATGAAGATCAGCACTTATATCCATACCTATAATGCAAATATGATTTCAGCACAATTACAAATAATTTTAATTCCTATATAAACCACAGTAAATCATTATATTTAGTTTTAATATATATTTTCTTTTTGAGCCCAATGACCTTGCATTACATTTTAAATTAATAGCATCAAACTACTCCTTTTAATCATGTTTATCATTGTTTTTCAAAACAATGATAGAATCAAATAAAATTTTTATTTTCAATTATTTTTGAAAGTCATAAAACACTGTGTCTTAAACATCTTCCATAGTATTAATTCTGCTTTTAATTTGCTATTTAATTATTTCTGCTTAAAAATGTTCACTATTGGAAATACATAGTAAAATAAATATTTGAAAATATTTGCAGGAGATGTTTAAAAAAAAGAAAATATGATTTTAAATAATCTTTTGTTTTAATTCCTTTCTTTTCATTGTCATGCAAGAAAAAAGCTTACTTGTTTCAGCTCCTCTGTGAACACCACCTATGCCACCAGTTGCAAAAAAAAAAAAAAACAGATATTCCAGCCATTTTAGCAAGAATCATAGTAGCAGCAACTGTTGTTCCCCCATTCACACCCTGCAAAATAGAAATTGTATGATATTATAATTCTAGAAATTCTATTTTTAAAATTTTCCATAAAAGTATAATAGTTAAATATAAAAGCAAAAAGCTTTTTCGGTAACACAAATATACATAACTTTTTAAAACCTTCAAATACCTTGTATTCCAATATGAATAATATGTATTTTCACAATTATGCAGTTCATATAAGCATAATTTCATGTCTAAAATATTTTAAAAATAAAACTTTCTTCTTTTTTTAATGATGACTTTTAAAGTAATTTATTTAAAAATGGAATTGTTAAGGAAATCAGTGAATTGTTTTATAATCTAAATTATTATTCATTTCATAATCAAAATTATTATTAAATTTTTAATAAAATTAATTAAATTGTAAAATAAAATAAACTATATATATATTAATTAAAATAAACAATAAATATAAAAATGATAATGTTCTTTAAATCATAAAAATTAATTGCATTACTTTGATTTCAACAGAAGTTTCATTCATTTCAAATTTTGTTATTGCACATAGTATTTTATATAAAAAAAAATAATTAAAAGTGTTTGAACTGATATGTGAATATTTTAATTAACTAGGTTTACATATGTATATGTTTAAGTTACTCTGTTTTTCAATCATATTGAACAGCATATATATAATTACAAAACTGAAATACTCATGATGAATACACATTTTAATGGATTATTTTAATTTATACTTTTTTTTGTATTTACTGAAATAAAACTAATTTTACAACTTTAAAAAAATGCAATTAAAATTTTGGTAAAAATAGAAAGATTTTTGGATTTTAATTGTGGTCCCTTAGAATAAAATAAGTTATAAAAAAATCTCCTGCTTTTTAATACATCTAATTTCTAACAATAATTTCTTAGTAATTAATATTTCCTTAATTTTAATTTTACATTCAAAATTGAGTGATAAAATATTATAATGTAAAAGCATTTTGATTTTGAACAATTTTGAACATCTGAAACTAATATTATTTAATTACTAATATATAATTTAATTACTAATATATTAATTACTAATTTATTTAATTACTAATATATATTCTTTACACAATATTATAAATATTAAAAAGTAATTATTTATGTATATATAACTGTAACAAATTTTTTTAATTTAAACATAAAAAATTATTTTTAATAAATTACATTAAAAATTCCATAATTTAATGATGAAATATTAAATAATATAAATAAATCAAAATATTTCAGTCAAATGTACCTGGCTTATAATATAAGGCAAATCTCTTCTTGAAACTTTACAGTATTTTTACTCTTAGAAGCAATTGAAGATATCTCTGTTGAATTCATACCTATTAATATTAATGAGAAAAAAAAAAATAAAATTTCTGTAAAATACAGACAGATTTATTATAGCATACAGTAAGAATTTTATCAAAATCAAGAATATATTTTCCAATTAAATTATCTTTTTACATAGATAATAAAATGGATTTACTTATTTGACAAGTCATGAAAGAAATTGTCCACTATTTAGTGGAATTTGGAAATTTTAGTTTTAAAAATATTTAAAATTAAGTTTATTCTAGTCACAGATGAGAAAATAATCACTGTCATCGCACAGCTGGAAAGCTGTGAAATGCATTACAAACTTAACTTATTATTGAATGATGGATGAAATGGCTAAAAAGTTTACCTTTTTCCACAATCAGTGGTCGGACTATACTTTACTTTTGGAAAGAATAATAAATCTATTTTATTTTGTTGTATGTGTATCAATATATATTTAGCATAATTTATAAAATGTTTTTACAATATCTATTACAAAATATACACTAGTCAGATATTCACTTCTGCATAATTGCCACGAAGAACATTTTAAAATGAAATTACAGATTTTTGAGTTGAAAAGATATAAAAGTTGTTGTATAAAATAAAAAATTATAAGTAATTTAACAAATGCAAGTAAATTATTTTATATACATTACTTATGTAAAATAAAGAAGAAAAAAACTATATCTCTACAGGAATTAAAGAATTTGTATATAAATTAATATGTAAATTAGTGGGAATAAATGTTTATGAATTTGAAAGTTAAGAAATTTTCATTGTTTTCAGACAGAAAATGATTAAATTTTACTAGACAGAGTCAATTTTTTACTAGATATTAAATTTATTCTATAGCAAATTGTCGTAGTGAAGTTATTGAAAATTTACACTTAATCTAATGTGGAAAAATTTTAAAAATCATAGAAATCAGAATAAGAAAACTCATTTACTTTTAATTTTTTACTAGCCTAAGTAAAATAAAAAATATTAAGAAAAATTAGGTATGTAGCAGACATTGTGATTGACCATTACTCTCAGCATATAAAAAAATATTTAAAATTAAATTTTTGTAATTCAAATTAGATGTTAGAATTTTGATGTGCAAGGATAATGTTCTTATGTATTATAATTGCAAATGAAATTTTTTAATTATACTTTTTAATTTTATAATAATTCTAATTAATTAATAATTCTATTTTTTTTTTCTTTTTAATCATATGTTAATTTTTCAATCTGAGTTAATTATACTTACCTATTATAACTTTACCCCCAATAATTCCTATGGTTGCAGGTGTTGCATTGCTACTTCTGACAATTTTTTCCATTTCATTAACAGTTCTGTAGACAAAAGAATCAATTAAATGTGATCAATTCAGAAATATTTACACAAAACAGGAAACATTATTAAAAAATATATTTATATTTCCATTTTATTTTTAAATTTTACAATCAATTAAATATATGTATGTAGTCTTTAAATAGTATCAAACAAATTATTAAAAAATACTAATAAAAATATTCACATTTATTAACACTACTTAGTTACTACTACTAAATTATTAACAACTTAATATATATTTAGTAATAATAATTTACTTGATATTTTCTGGATATGGCAATCCATGTGTAATAAGTGTACTTTCCATAGCTATAACTGGTTTGCCACTTAAGAAACTTTCACTTACTTCCTCAGAAATTCTGAAGAACTCTAAGAAAAAAGAAAGTCATTAAATTAATCAGAAACTATTATATATTTCTTGATAATGTCAACAAAAAAATTGTAGCATTATATTATTTTAATCTGTTTTAGACAACACAGCCAAACATATATATATATATATATGTTTATATATATATAAAACAGATATAAAAAAAATTATAATTTTACAATATTTTCTTATAATGCATAACAAAATTCAATTAAGAATTTTCTAATTAAGAAAATTTAATTAAAAAAAAAATTTTACATATTATCAAAAAAATCACTTTTACATGAAAATTTCACAATATATAATAACCAATATCGGTAATTTTCAGTAGTATACAATAACAGTATAGTTAATTTATAAAAAATTTTAAGTTTGGTTATTCACATTGTATGTGAATAAAACTGTGAAAATGTAAAACTTCAGTAATGCTATCAATAATACTTTTAATTATGTAATTAAAAAACCAAAGACATTCTCAATAATATTGAGCCTTTTATTTTCAAAGATAAAAGCAAAATTTAATTTTTTTTTTTTTTTTTTTCAGTAATTGCCTTTGTTTATAAAGATTCACATCAATTTTTTTTAAAATTTATTAAATAATATATTCAATTGCATATTTTAGCAAAATACTTAAATATAAAAAAATAAATAACATTTCAAAATAAATGAAGAAAAATTAAGTGCATAAAACTTACTTGGGAAAGAAGTAAATGATCTACAAATGTTATTTGCTGCTCTTATATATTTCTGCATCTTTATTAGAGCTAAAAGTAAAGCAAGTAGCAAATTAAAAATTTATAAGCAACACAACTATGTAAAAATATTTTAATAAATTAGCTTTCCAAAAATTAATATAAAAATATTTAAAATACAAATAAAAAGTTACATTTCATATAATAGTTTTATACAATAGATAGCAAAAATCAAATCAAATTAAAAATAACAAACTGCACTACTACAAAATGTATAAACTTTAATAGTCATTAAATTATTAAAAATATTTTTATTGCTAGTAATTTTAATTAAATTTAATTTGTAACAAAAACTTAAATTAAAAGTGCATTGAATTCATAATTTTTATAAAATCAAAAATTTCTAAAAACTCCTACAGAAATTGAAGAATTATAAATAACGAAAAAAATTAAACCTTAAATCAACAATTTTCTACTGAAAAAAAGTGAAGGAAAAACAAGAAAATAAGACATGCACAGTTTCAGTTTAAATATTTTGTAAATAAATAATGAAAAAAAAAAATCGAAGTTATCAGATCGAAGTTTCTCTCTTCATTTTGTTGCCATTACTATAGTTCAAAGCTATAATAATAATAATAATAATAAGATGAAAGGCTCTGTTAGGACATTCTCTGCAAATTTAAATGAGTTCGTATGTGCAGTATGGCTAGAAGAAACTATCTGGTTAGTCTGCATCAGGAGCATAATATGTCAAGTTAAGACTAAGGTTTTCAAAAGTGTCATTTTACAAATTTACTTCAAAACCACCTGTAAGAATCTCAAGAAAAACACCACCATTGAATGACCGATACATTGTATCAATTGTACAAGTAAATTGATATCATTCAGCGGAACAACATTATTCAACTGTTGAATACGTCAAACGCCTCCATAAATAACCATTTTGTGCGGTCAAACGTCTTCATCAGCTGCATCTCATTTGCAGCCGCCCATCGGTGGCGTTATTTTGACATACGAAACACAGATTGGATATCTTCTCATTGGCATCGCGTCCGTTTCCCAGAATAAAAACGTTTAATTGCTACAAAGATGCATGATGTTAGTGATATTGAGAGAGGTAAAGACATTTTACATCACTAACATTAGAAAGAGATCAAATGTAATCAAGATATAATCGTCTGAAGAAGCATTATTATAAATTGGTTGAATGAGCTCAAAATTTTCGAAAGATATACTGTTACTGTAAATGGCTATTATCAGCAAGTGATTCTACTCCACGTGTGTCTCTTCCGAGGTTCCTTTGTGTTTTGATGATAAAGCTAGATTACATCGGATTAATGTTGTTGAGAAATTTCTAGAACGGGAAGATATCATTGCAATCTATCCAATGATTTAAATCCCATAAAACATGTGTGGGATGCTTTATGAGACTCCTTTGGGCACGATTATATCCTCCGAAGAACACCACCTAAAACTAATGCTCATTGAGAAATGGCCATTCCTACATCACCAATTGTTGTAGAATCTGGTTTGAGTATGAGAGATAATGTCAAACAATCTTTTTTACTTAAAGGAAATCATATTCCTTACTAATTACGTCTGTTTGTTCTCTCTAGGACAAACAAGTGCTTGTACAAAGCTACTCTTTTGATAAAACCTTTTTGTTTGAATTACTACTGTCTGCGTTCTATTCATTGTTGCATTAGCGTGCTTTCTCAGATTTTTAAGTATGTCTCTAAGTCATGAATTTCATGTCTCAAAGGTAATTTTTTGCTGAGTTACAGCAAAAAAAAAAAAAAAAAAAAAAAAAACTGTCAGTATATAAATGATAATAAGATGGGTCACGTCACCTGAAGATTTGGAAATAGTTAGTTTTTGTAGGGCAGACATTTGATGAAGAAATTTTATTCATGATTCAGTATTCATTTTCTTTACTTCGGTTGTAAATGAAGGTTTTATATATTTCAAGATGCGAGTATTTTTGGCTTTTATTTCTTAAATTCTGTTTCAAGGTTATCCTTAATATTGGCATTTCATAATAATTCTAAAAAAAAATTGCCAAATGTTAATTACGTTTTATTTATTTTTTTTTTTAAATATATCAGATACCAAATTTGTTTTTTTAACATTTGAAATATCAAATATGTTTTTTGTTTACTTATATTTTTCCTTCTTAACCTCGTTTTGTGCTTATTTATATAAAGTGCAAGCGAAATAACAAGGTGGACAAATACGCTTTCTTTACAATATTTAAAAACTTTTTCTCTACTGAAATAAAATGAAATTCTTCTTTCATTATGGCTTATTCAAAAGGAGTGCAATTAATATATTTTTTTATTTTTTAACGGGCCATACTGAGAAAAAAAAAAAGAACGAAAGTTAACATTGATTTTAACAAAAATTAATTTTATTAATATCGATTGCTAAAAATAATTCATCTACATAGTTTATATAATTTTTGTAAACGTTTTCTTTATATATACATATATATATATTAATTAATCAAAATAAATAAAACAAACTTCTGTTTATAAGTATAAGAAACATAAACATTGAAAAAAATTTATAGATTAAAAATAACTAATAACAAAATTTATTTTTTACACGATGCTTTTCTAAATCTTTCATAAATATACAAGATATTCGTAAATATATAAGTTAATAGCACAAAATAAGAATGGATAACAAAATAAATAAATGCAATTTGCATTTGTTTTCATAAAAACTATTTCATTTAAAATCGAACAATTTATTATCTAAATTATCAAAAGCAACATCCAAAAATAAAAATTTTAAAGTACAAAGATCGTGATATTTGTGAATATTTTAATTTAAGACATTAATAAACTATTGCAATAAGAAAGAATATTGTAAACATAAAAAATATTTTGTGTATTCTATATATGTTCATTTTTTTTTTTTTTTGTGGATTTGAAAATTTCTGTTAAAATTAATTGCAAATATAATTTCCTTAAATTTTTAATTATCACAATGTTCTATGAGAGAATTAGTAGAACATTTTTAAGATGCATTCCGAAAAAGAAAAAAAATTTAATACCATTAAAAAATAAGAGGTGTGAAACAAATTTTAGAAATAACTATCGTTACATTGATTTTTACAATGTCTAACTATTTTTCTCTACTAATCCTTTTCATTTCTTAAAAATCAGAATAGACCCAACATTGTGAATCTGAACTGTTTGAATTTTTTGATTGTTTCCATAAATTAAAATTTTTTTTTTTTAGACTACTACCCCCTTAGAGCAAATATTTGTACTTTCGCGTCAAATTATCAATTAAATGATTTCATCTATCATCCTTTCATTGATGATTTTATTTATCAATTAAATGATTATTTCTGCTTAATAATTTTCCAATTAGTTTACTCTTAAACGTGTGCTAATCCTTTGTTGTTGTTTTTGGAGTATATTCATCAACCAATGGACCTTAATTGTACCAATAGTTTTAAAATAAAATTTTTTCCCGTTTTATTTATAAAAATATTTTTTAATTCATTCTTAAATATTTATTTATTTTTTATTATTTAAAAATTAATCAACTTCAATTTAATTACTTTCATTCTAAGATAAGGAAGTTTTCTTGGCTTTTCGTTGTTTTGCCACAAAGGAATTGTACTAAGTTGAATAAAGATGTCGAGTGCCTGAATTCGAAGCGTTCATCTATTCAATGGTATATGATGGAAATAGAAAATAAAAGTCAGGATGAATAAATAATGCATGAATTGTGAAAAAAAAAAAAAAAAAGAAAAATGAAAAACTGACGATAAAAATGTAACATGAAATTTGTGATAAGAGCGATAATATTAGAAGAAAAATTGGAAGTTATTGAACTGAAGTAGAATAAATAAGTGAATAGGAAATTATGGTGATTTGAGGCTTACAAAGGAACTCCGTAATTAGTACGTCCATCGCATGCTTCCCAGCTTTATCAGCCACTAGGTTCTTTAAGTATTCTGCTTCAGTGAGTTTAAAAGTGTTCAGGTTATCAACTCAAGTTGAAACGAAAGATCCTAGAGATTATCACCTCGAAAAGAAGATCTTAACTTGTTTCACCTATTTTAATCTGACTGAAAAATTTTCTAAAAATTCCATACCTAAGGAAAATTTTAAATGGGGGGGATTCAAACAAAAATTTTGATGCTAATCACCAAGCTGCTATTCTTCTCTTTTGAAACATGGAATACATAATACAAAAACAAGCGGAAGAATTTCGCAATGCATATGCTCACATACGAAATAGGAAAAATTATATTAAAAAGTTGTAAATAGTAAAAGATTATTTGACTTTTAAACCACTTCGATATTAATAAAACTTTAATACTGCTATATGAACAATAAAACTTAAAATTTAAGTTTGTAACTCAAAAAATAATTAAGAATAAATAAATAATAAAAAAAATTATTCCAATTTTTGGGTAAAATTTGTGACTGAGATACAGAAATTTAATTTTTTGAAAATTAAAATTCCATTTAATTTAAAATATTGCTAATTTATTTATTTCTAAATTAAAATGTTTTATAAATGTCAAGGGAAAAGAAAAATTAAAAGAATATGGTACAAGACTAGCGCTTAGCCATTTGCAGATTGAAAATTTTTATTAGTAATCTGGCATTTCTTTTTCTTATTCGGCCCTCAATCCACGTTTTCTTGTGTATCGGTGTATAGTTGCCGCGTTTCTAAAATCTTAATATTCTAGTTAAAAAGGTTTGTAATTTATTTATTTCTTTTAATTACCTTGTCTTATATTGTATACAAATAATTTCAACACTCACTTACCTATTCGTTTTCTTTTATGAAATGTCTTTTAGTGTTTAAGTATACTTAGGCTTAACAATGGCAGCCGTATTTTGTTTCGTTTAATTATTATAAAAGTTTTATTTTTAATATAGATTCATTTATAAATGTCATTAATTATCGAAACTTCATTTTAAAATTATTAAAAGTTTAGGAATCGTGGCTCTACAAAATTTTGAGCATTATACACGTTATCGTGTTGTCGTAAAAATTCGATTTATCTCATGATACTCAAAATGTTATATTTGTTTTAAGTTATTTTACTGATTTTTGTATATAGTTTATTTTTATTCTTTAATACTATTTCTTTTAAAATTTGAAACATTTTATTTAAAAAATTTCAGTGAATGTATTTTCTATTATCTGTTATGTGACAGCGTTTTTTTATTGTAATATTTTATTATAAATGAAGTTTTTTACAATACTTATTTTAAGCAATTTAAAGAATGTGGGTTATCGTAATTTTTTCATTACTCATTTTTCATAAGAAAGTGCCATTTAATGACCATATAAAATACCCCATTTTTAAAAAAGGATAATTAGATAAAATTCATGTTCAGTCATTTTCATATTAAAATGTTCAGTTTTCTAAAATGATAAAAGGCTTTATTTTTTCATAATTAAAAAAGACTGCCAAAAATTAAGCATCAACAAAAAACAATACAACAATATTTAATTTTCATTTATAAAATTAATGAGTATAAAATACATAAAATATATGTTATATTGGAATCATTAACAAACAAACAAAACTAATATTAATAGACTGAGTACTCACCTGCATACATAGTGATCAACCACTGCATAATGAAATTGCCATTTCTCCTGTAAAGCAATTTGCAACTTTCAGGGTGGGAAATGTTTACACACAGCACTGCCAAAAGCATTCCAAAAATTATCTATTATGCTGGTTACTCATTCTCCAGGTAGTTGTAGACAATTGCAGCTCTACGAGGATACCATTAATCATGCATTAAAACGAAAATAGAATACTGCTGTAGTACCTTGCAGTGGAGTCTAAGGCATATTCTCGATGTTGGGTGCTGCCTCATGTTTTCTTCATTAAATATCGGTTTTTGTGGTTTATTTGATTTTTTATGTACAAGTGCTGGTTAACTATTTATACTTATAATTAGTATTAAAATGTAATAATTTGCTTAGTTTATTTTTACTGTATAAACAAAAAAATATTTGAATGTTTTGGTTAATAATTGAATATGCTACTTGTTCTAAGAATTATCTTCAATAATAGCCAAATTAAAAAAATCACTGTATAAATAAGTTGACAGGAAAGGTATCATGATTTTTAAAATTTTGAATAATTCAATCCAATTGAAGATTAATTACTGTTAATCGAGATTAATTTTTATCTATAGGTAATGTAATGTGTTGAATCACATTTTATAGTTTTAAGAACTGCTTGAACTTATTTCTGTTTAGATCTATAACTGTACATAATTTTATTGCATGTTTATTGTTAAATCTACTAAAAAGTATCATTTCTTTCCAGGTTCAAAATGGAAAAATTAGCTGAACAGAATGAGAGGGCTTTTCAGAAACAGCCTACTGTTTTCTTGAATAAGAAGCCAGGCTTGGGAAAAGCAAAGCTCAAGAAAGGCCGTTATTACAAGAATGTTGGCTTGGGATTCAAGACCCCAAGAGAAGCTATTGAAGGTAATTACATTGACAAGAAATGCCCCTGGACCGGAAATGTCAGCATCCGTGGTCGTATCCTGCGTGGAACCATCATCAAAATGAAGATGAACCGTACCATTGTCATCAGGCGAGATTACCTTCACTACGTAAGAAAATATAATCGTTTTGAAAAAGCGACACAAAAATATGTCTGTCCATTTGTCTCCATGTTTTCAAGATTGCTCTATTGGCGATGTTGTCACTGTCGGAGAATGCAGACCCTTAAGTAAAACGGTCCGCTTTAATGTATTGAAAAATGCCAAAACATCTGGCTCAAAAAAGGCATTTGTGAAGTTTTGAATGTCATAATGTAAAATAAAAAAAAATTAAATAATTTTGTTTTTCTTTTTATATTTGAAGTATGAATTTATTTTCTTTTCCTTATTAAACTAACACATTTAGTAATGGTTGTGACATAAACAAGTCTTTTAAATATATTTTTTATTTTAAAAAATTAGTGTGGTAATTTATAAAAAGCAAATTTTTTTTTTTAACTTTTTATTTGAAGATTTTAACATAATTTTTTTTATTTTATGTAAATGGCCAGAAAGTATTTTTAAATTGTATTTAATGTTAAGTGGAATTTTTATTTGAAGTATTGAAACTTAGTAATTTTTAGTAAACCTCCTTTTAATTTTAATTAGAGTAAAGGAATTATTTCCATGGAATTCATTGATTACTGCAAATAAGTTTATTTTATACATTGATTCTAAACCTATTTTGTGTTGAAATTAAATGTTTTACACTTTCTTGTAAAACAAAATTTTAGTTCTTTTTCATAACTTCGTTTTCCTCTTAAATTGGAATAGCATAAACTAAAATCAATATTTTGCAAATTACATTGAAATTGACTTAGTCAGAATAATTTATATAATGTTTACCTTTCTGTTATAAACTTAACATCTCTATTCCACTAAAATTTGAATTCCTTTAATATATAATTATTGATCGAAATTTATAAATTACTTGAATTGATTCTAAATTATTTTTTTTTTTAATTTTAATAAAAATAATGGAATAATTCATTATTATAAAAGTCCCTTGTTTTTAATACAGTGTCAATAGGCTTTTTTTTTTTAATGAATTTTCAAGAATACATTTTTTTAAGAAATAACAGAATTATTCCTCTTGTTTTTCCATTTTGTTAGTAATAAAGTATTCACAACATTATGGTTTTTGAAATTAAATACAAAAGCTTCTTTAAAAGAAATAGAATGTCAGTTATTAAGGAATTACATTTAGTCCAAATATCAGGATTGTGTATGCTTAAAATTTATTAAAAGAGCATTTGCTGGTGAATTTTTTTTTTTTTTTTAATATCCTTAATATGGTTAAGGAATTTATAAGGTGATGGGATTTTAAAGATTCAATTTTATTTAAGTTTTAATTGTATAGCTTAGAAAGTTTGAATTTGCGCGATTTAGATTTTTAATTAAAATTTTTTAATTCCAATGTTACTTAAAATAAATTTTTGTATCATTGGCACACTATTAAGTAGTGTGATCATACTTGGTAGTAAAAGTAGTTGACTTTTAAATACCTGATATTTATCTTCTAAATTATAAGTACTTTTACGGGGTTTCTTTTTTCTGACCTGCTGTTGATGATTTTCTTCAAGGTATTCAATCTTCTGAGTTCTTTTGATGTGTACAGTCTTATGTATTTTTAATCTTAAATAGATATGATAAGATTAGGATGTTCAGATGAGAGAGATGGGGTTTTTTTTTTCTGCCTCATATTTGTAAAAAAAATTTCAAGTGTTTTTGCCATTTATGGATGTGTCTTGTTTTTTAATTCAAAAGACTATGTACTTGGAAATAAAAGGTGGATGCATCAGTTTCCTTGGGCATGAAGGCAAAAGAAAACTAAAGATTCTTATATTGAAAAGAAAAAGTTAGTATTGCATTAGACATGTTCTTCCCTACTTGCAATACCACTGGGCATATTTTTGAGAAACTTTAAAGAATAATGTTGTAAAAGAAGTTCTATAATAAAAATGAGCAACTGATTATATTAATCTGATATTATTGTAATAATTTTAAGAAAAAAAAATTTTTTTCTTATAAGGTTTTATTTTACTTTTTATGCAGGATTTTAGTTTTTGGATGCAATCATTTTGTTATAACAACAATAGAGTTTTCAGTAATCCGAATTGATGATTCTGAATAATTTGGCATTCTACTATTTTCAGTTAAAAGAGTAGTGAATATCATAGAATTCTATTTCCTCAAAATTGTTTGGCATATCATTTGCTTAAATATTTTTTGGACACCAGGAAATTAATTTATAATTCTTGGTAATGTTAGGCTATTTCCTTGTTCGAACACAAGGTTTCTATTCTCACATTGAAGAATGTTTTTATTGGGCAATTTCATAACGGGATAAAATCTTTCAGGTCAGTTCAAATTAAATATTTTCTCACTTTAATGATTTAATTTTAAATCATTTCCACTTAAAAAAGGAAGTTCTATTGAGGAAATTTAAATACTAAATTTGCCACTTTTTAAATATTAGTTTGGTTAGAAAGTTATGTCATTATTCAGTTGCTCCAATTGGAAAATTCTTTGTGGGATTTAGAAAATTTTAATATTTATTGATAGCTACAATTTCCATGTTTTGATATTAAAGTTGTTTTTTAATAAAAATTTTGAGATAAAGGGAGGGATCCAGAAAAACATTTCAGGCACTCTATGGTTTACGAGTTCCATCTTGGTTATAATGCAATAGAAGCTCAAAAATTTGGATCATCTAAAGGTAAAGGGTGTAAGGCCCAAAGATGGTTTGAAAAATTCAGGTCGGGTGAAATGAAAACCAAAAAAATTTGGCCACAATTTTTTGAAGGCTTAAGCGGTAGTGAATTATTATTTACTATGAGGAAGATCAGAGACAAGCAATAACCACATAACAATTTAAAACTACTTGAAAAAGCTTTGTTTTGTCTATTAATGACATTGAGGCATTTCTCCATGACTTAAGTGAAAAAATATGGCAGATCAAATTTCTATTTCTTTTTTGCTGCTCTACAAAAATATGAGCCTATCCTTGCAAAGGTTAGTTTGCACCAAAAAGTGCTAATGCTTTGGATTTGGTGGGAACTGTTGCAACCGGATCAAACTGTCATTGCAGATCTGTATGTGATCAGTTAATCCGACTGGATACAAAAATGGGTGAACATGTTCCAATACTGTATAGCCAAAAAAGTTGTCTTCTAACATAGCAATGCCAGGTTCTAAGGACGAAAGAGAAGCTTCAGGTTCTTGATTATGAAGTTTTTATCACATCCACTATTGAATTTGTTCCGAATTTTTTCCTGCTTTTTTTTTTTATCTGAATTCATTTTTTTTTACTTTTTTATTTAGTCTAATGCATTTTTACATTCTCACTGAAGTATCTCCACTATAGGAATACTGATACAGTATATACCTGAGCCAACATTTAAAAATGTCTACAAAAAATATTTTTTCTTTCTGTTGTTTTATATAATCCTTAAAATGAATATAGTCCTTTAAAATTAGCTGTGAAAAACATTTTTCCACCCTGTATATCTTACTAACAATTAATTGTCAATAGTAAGTTTTCTCTTCTTCAAAGCAACATCATCACAAATTCTATATTTTATAATTTGGAAACAATCATTACATGAAATGATGTGTACATCATTTAAAACAAACATACATTGAAATTGTGAAAATATTTATTTTTGAGATTGAGACTAAAATACATTCTTTTTCTATGTATAAGGAAGTACATTTTTAAATACAACAAATTCTGTAAAAAGCTTTTTTTTTTATCCATAAAATTTTGGATAATGGGGTTTTTTGTTTCCTTGATAACTTTTTTCCATGTTCTTGGTCACTTTGAATGTTTCTGATTTTTTTTTTTTTTTTTTTAATTTCTTTCACATGCTATTAATTATATATTTAATTAAATAATGTAAAATTGTTCAAAAAGATTGTCTGGTGAAAATGAGGATTTTTCAAGAAAAGAAAATTGTTTGGAATTCTAGTTATGCATTTTGTTCATATAAGTTCAATTTTATGGATAGCAGTATATAGGCTCAGTCAATTATGTTTATATATTTTATTTTATCCAAATTTTATTAATTGTTTTTCTGAAATTTGCATATGCAAACATCGTTTATTAAGAATTAATATTTTTATAAAATTAGTTTCTTTCCTAAAAATGGTACTTATTTAAAAACTTTTAAGAAAAATAATGAAAAGAAAGTTGAGTTCATGTTTTCTCAAAGTAATTATTTTTCACTTTATAAAAACAAAACTTGATAAAAAAGATGGTATATAGTTTATGATAAAAGTAGTAATTGTTGTTAATCACTCATGTTTTTTATAGCATTTTAATTTCAAAATATAACAATTTATTCTTATTAAATATAGCTTAACTAGTTGCAACTTAAACAATTTCATTACAAAAAAAAAAAAAAAAAAAAAATCACCTGCTTAAATATTTACTTTAAATAAAGAAAAAGCAATTTTTGATTAATACATTTTTAAAATTGTGCCAAGATAACAAATTGAAACAACTTGAGAAAGAAAAATTAACTTACTTGTAAGTAGGAGTTACTTAAGTATCTTCTTTGTATGTAGATTTATTTAATTTAATTTTAAATTATTTCCCCATATTTTTAATCGATTCATGTCTTTTTATTTTAACTAAGAAATATTAATGTAAATTATAAAACATATTTGACATTATTAAAAAAATATATATATATAGCTCAGCTAGATAATATGAGAATAGACTTGGGTATGAGACTGTATATTAAATTTAAAATTATTTTTCTTTGTGTTAAATTCAAGTTTGTGGGCCTGAATGGCCGAGTGGCTAGCGCTCGGTACCACAGGTTTCGGGTTCGAGTCTCGGCGGGGCCATGGATGTGTGTAGTGGTTCGGAATCCCCTTTAAAACCGTAGGTCCCGGTCTAATATGATCGTAGAGCGTTGCGGGGGCGTTGTTACTCCGCGTCCGTGGCTTATCTTCAAGTTACACGCGCCCCCTAGGTAATGCAAAGTGAGTAACGTCTGTGTAGCGCTTGCCTTAAGGCATTCAAGACGTCCATCTCTGTTTGCCAGCTGCATTGGAAAAAGAAAAAAAAAATTCAAGTTTGAAGAGTTATTTATTTTAGTAATTTTACTTTGTTAGAAATATTCTTTAAAATCAAAGTAACATTTTTTTCCAAAGAATTTTCATTTTTATTGTGTAGAGATAAAAAGCAGTGCTGCTAGGATACAATTGCTGTGCTTTTTTTTTTTTTTATGTGCCCGTGCATTAGTTTTATTTCGCACATACTAGAAAACTCAAATCGAATTTGGCCCAATAGTCGTTTTTTATTATTTTCAATTCTTTTAACTCTTCTGGTGGTCGTTAGATGGCGCCACGATACATTTTGTTATTAAATTTTCTTAGAATCGAATCTTCATCGGTGCTACGAATGCACATTTGAAGTATCAAGATAAATGTTCATTGATTCAGTTTATAGGTCTCATATAAATACCGACATCATTATTTAACAGATTACTTAGAGTTTCTCCGCAGTTGTGTGCTACATGAGAGGAAGCACTGAAAAATCTCACAATTTGACTCAATACGAGCACGCTGCACAACAATCGTCTAGCCTCAATTGTTTATGAAAGCAATGCCTGCACATAGCCGTTAGCGGATTTGGAACCCAGCTTTTTGCACACTAGCTTGGACGTTACCACTATAGATACCACAACAGATATCTATAACATTTAATGAAATTTGCGTAACAGAATTTTCTTTTTACTTAAGGTGGAATAAGTCATATAATAAAATGTTTGGATACGACTGAGCTAAGGTAAGAAAGGCAATGTGAAGACGATTCTTGAATATTTATTATTAAATTAATTATTATACACTATGGCAAACGAAAAAAATTTTTTAAAACACATTCCTATTTAATAAAACGCCATTACATAATTATATTGCTATTTTACAATCTAAATTAAATTTCCTGTTTATTTAGTGTCTTTCTTTATAAATGTCGCGTACGCGAGCGAAATTGAATACAACTCAACTCCGGAGTTTCTCTCCAAAAAACAACTTCTACTTTCATTGTTAACGGGAATTTCCCCGTAGAATGTAAAATTGATGTTAATAAAATGTGTTTGTTGTGAAAATAAGAGTTATTTTCTTTTGAAAGAGTAGAAATATCTTTGAAGTTATTAAGATATTATTTACCCTTATTTTGAATGTGTTCACTAGCGATAAAAGATCCCTTCTAATTTTACGAGTCAAAAGAATCTGATGATCTAGCGTTTTAGTAATTTGAAGTTAGTTTTGTTTTTTTGTATTACTGAATGCTGGTACAACAATAAAAATTAAATGTATTCTAACCTTAAGAAATTTTATTTTTAAATATTCTATATTTTCTCTCGTGGAATAATATCCAACCTTGAAAATTTTATATGATTCAGAGTTTAATCTAGAAATGTTAAACAATTATAGCTATTTTCCTCCTTATTATTAAAATAAGTATTTCACATCTTTTCTTGGTCATCTTCTTAATCTTTCATGTACTGTTTCAATTTAATGAATAGATTAATTAATATAGGAATTCTATTAAATTAGCTGCACAGATTTTTGTTAAAAAATTATGAGGCTTTTAAAACATCTATGTAAGTTTGAAAATCAGTTTGTTTGGGTTTTATATAAATTCACGGTTTTCAACCCGGAAGTTTCAAATTTGGCACTAGCATAGGCTATGGCCTATGTAAGACCCTAGGCTACTTTAAAAATTGGAGACACATTACCTTTTAATTAAATAAAAACCTTATTTTTATTGCCACTAGATGGCACCAGGTACGTTAGTGTAAAAAGAAAATAAGAAAAAATTTACAGGATTAGTTTCCAATCAACTTTCCAAAAAATAAATACTAATAAATTAATGATGAAAAAAAAAAAATATTGGAATTATTGCTTTATTTAAAACTCAAGCCTTTAATTATACTCATATATATATATTTTTTTTTATTAATAAAATTGACCAAAAGTAAAAATGTTCTATTTTCTGTAGTCTGGTCATATCTGCTAGTTTTTATTAAATAATTAATTTTTATATTGATGTTTTGTTTTGAAAAATGAGGAAATCCATGAAAATTTCAATTTATAAAATTCATATCGTAACAATATCATGCAATCAAGAAATACATCTCTGTATTTAAATAGAATAGAATTTGTCTATATCTGTTACACCTTGTAATTCATTTATATTTACCACGAAAGCAACAACAAATCTTCTTTTCTTACTAAATTTTCAAAAATGGGCCGCATTTGAGTGTCATATAAGAGGAAAACGGTACTTACGTATTGACGGTACCTTGGAGACAGACTTGGCGGTTTTTAAGTGTCGCTAATCTAACAGCTACTAAGGTTACCAAACCAATAGAATAGATTGGTGCCACTTAAAAACCGCCAAATCTGTAGCTGCGGTTGGCGCGCGTGTGCTCTTTATTGGCGCAACTGTCGCCAAGGTACCGTTAATACGTAAGTACCGGAAAACTCATGCCAAGTACATACGAACTATAAAAGACGCTTCTTATACATTCAAAATCGATATTGAATCTCCTCGTTTCTAATAAATGTGACTGCAATTCATTCCACTGGCTCAGGGATGGCCCACCCGCTGGCCGCCTTGAACATTTTCCTGCCCGTGAGATTTATTATACATTTATTTTATAATGACCAAAGTAGTGCAAACTAATGTATTAAAAATACATTATTTGGGCATCCATATATTCAAAAATAAACTGTCGAAATGATGAGAAAAATTAACTTTGATTTTAAAATAATATTCTTGCTAATATAGGATAGATATTGCCTGTTTTGTTTATGAGCTACCAGTTATGAGTTCGCAGAATAATTAAATTATAACACACCAATTACATTTACGATTGCAGCACCAATTACGATGTGCAAATACCCAAATTGAGTGGAGAAACAAATATTTTTTAATGATTTCATTTTTTTTTTTTATTTCATTTATATTTATATTTCTTTACAATGTGCGTTTAGTATCATTATTAGTATATTGTCTAGGTTTGCATGTAAGAATAACAGTAAACATAATAGTGATAACACATTATGTCTAAATTTTTCACTCCAAAAAATGTCTATAGTGGGTCTAAATTTATTATGGGGATATATAATTTTTATATGCTGCCCGCGGCCTTTCCAAAGTGGCCCGCAAGATCATATGGGTTGGGCAACCCTGCACTAGCGGATTATAGCTTGTACTGAGTACTAGGTCACGATACAGTGATTCCATGTTTAAATGAAAAATTTACATGCACATGCACATGCACATTGCATTTCAAAAGCAGCCCTGAATAGAAAAATTCTTGAATACGCTTGTATATCAAATAAAATCAAATAATTATTTGAAAATTAAAAAAAAAAAAGCAAAAATCACATAGCTCGTTATTTGAAAATACTTGTTAATAATGCTGTACTATCGTTAAATGTATGCTAAATTAAATAAAAAAAAATAAGTTAATCAAATGGTTTTCATTTGAATGTTTAGTTCAAACCAGTACCCGAAAGAAATGAATTCGATTGTTTTAAATAAGATCAGAAATCGAGGAAAATAACTGTACTGATTTTTGAAATAGATCAGGGTCATCGACAAATTGCATATTTTCTTATTATCTGAATGCAAGCGAACTGAAGCATTAGTAATACAGAACAGGAAAAAAGGCATTGTTTCTTTTTTATACCGACTGGATTTTTTTTTATGTAATTGGGGTCATTGTTCTTTTGCTTGTTATTGAAAGGCTTCGTAATAGAAGCTTCCTCATTAAAAAGCATGTCGTCAATCTTATTTAAACCTGACTGAACTGGAATTCGTGTTCTATTTTTTTATTTTTAATTTTTTTTCCCCTTATTTTCCTTTTAAAGTTATTTTTTATAGTCGTATTTTTTTTTTTTTTTTTTGTTAAAATTATTATTTTTTATTTTGTAGATGACTATTTAAAATCTAAATAAAAAATTTGTATTCTTAGTCGATAATGAGATAGTATTTAATTATATATAAGTTCATAATAAGTATTAAGATAAGATAATAAGTATTCATATAAGTTATAAGTATTTAATTATATATAAGTTGTATTGCAAACTGGTTAAAATTGTCCAGGTAAATTTTTCGTGTTTAGATTCATTTCCTTCATATTCATCGATTTTTAATGAAATCTAGAACATTTACGATTATGCTATTTCTTCCCGCAAACATAGCAAAAGACCTCTCACTGTTCTAAATATTTTAAATTAATTCCTTACAACTGCCTAGATGAAAAAAGTTCGCTTTCCTCCTAAGCAATTTTTCTCCTAATTTGACCTTTGCTCATTCTGTTTTATTACATGCAACTGATTTCATCAACATCTACATTTTGTTATTTTTCATTTTATAATTTTATCAAATAAATAATTCTTTTTTAAAAAAGGGCATTTAATTATCTATTTTTCTTATTAACTCAAAGGGCATGAGACCACCGCTATGTTTCAACATTTTACAATGAAGGAGCTAGTGGCCGCTTCGCCTCCAAGGATCTCCGTAATAATCTACAATAAGAGAATCAAGAACATTATAAATACACGCATTAAACAATTATATTATATATTTAGTATTAGTTATATATGTGATTGGATAAATTCTATAAAGCGTTAATTATTGCATGTTTGGTAAAATAATTGAATAATTTTAAAATTACTTTTAATTAATCCTGGTTAATAATTGGGACTAATTATTAATTATTGCAATTATTAGTGAAGTGATTAATATAAAGCTATAAATCTAAAAGTGCATAATTTTTAAAATGAACATATTTTGGAACAAAAAAACTATTTTGATCTTATAATTAAATAACAGGGATTAAATTTTTAAAAATTATTATTATTTCACTCAGGAAAAAGAAAGATTTTTTCAGCTTCTTTAAGAAAAATATATATTATTATGTGTTCAGTTTTATTCTTGAATTGTATGTTTCTCCTACAAATTTAGCTATGCAACGCATGCTTTTTTATTCCATAAAATTAATTCATATCCTTAAACTACAGTAAAATAGACCTTTAAATGCTCACTATTTATATTTTACTATTTATCAGAATTCCACCAATTCCTTCATTAGTCAATATTAAGACCTAATAAATAAATTAAAAAAATAATACTGTAAGGGCCTGATGGCAGAGTGAGTGCGCCACAAGGTTCGTGTTCGAGTCCCGGTGGTGTCATGGATATTTGTAGTGGTCCTAGATTCACTTTAAACCGTAGGCCCCTTTCTAATGTGACTGCACAAAGTGGGGCTGATAAGCCTACCCTGTAAAAAGAAACCGTCTTATGTCTGGAAATTTGTCAGTAGGCAGAAGGCCTTGGCCCACCCTGTCCTGGAGTGCCAGGGAGTTAGTTATCTTAATAATACTGTAACCCCTCATTATACTGAACCTCTTTATATCGCATATATTGCTTCCTGTTTTTTATTACACCTACTATACTGTAAAATCTTCGGTTCATTTTATAAACACATAAGAGTCATTTCTAAATAAAACAGTCAAGATGCTATTAAAAAATTTTTTATTTTTCTTATTACATTTTTAATATATAAATGCCAAATATGAATGCATAATATTTAGTTATCTTAGCACCAATAGATTTAATTGCCTTTTAGGAATTAATGCATTCGAATTAACGGATGGTTAACGTGGCTCCGACTGCAGCTAGCTTCTCAGCACTTGGCCGCACCGCAGCACTTGCAGTCGCCACAATCGCACTTCTGGTTTCTCTGGCAGCATCTGCAAGTGTCGCACTTGCAGCTGGCAGTGCACTTGGAGGCCGCAGTGCAGCATCGGCACTTGTCGCAGGTGCAGTTTGATCCGCAAGGTCCACCAGGCATTTTCGATACAAGTTGAGTTGAGCAAAAGCTATATGAAAGTATACAATAGAAAATTTTAATACTATGTTATGGGATAATTTTATTGTTTAGTTTATAAATAAAACATTATATACAGAAACATATTACTTAATAACCATTATTTTTTCTCTAATTAAAAAAATAACAACGTAGTAACTAACCAAATAAAGAGATAATAGAGAGTTTTTGCATACCGTACGTTAGTTACCGTAGGACGTCCGTTAGCTTTTTCTCCACTAGCGCGCATGCTCAGATTCCTATGAGTATGCGCTAGGGAGAAAAAGCTAACGGACGTCCTACGGTAACTAACGTACGGTATGCAAAAACTCTCTAATGTAACAAAGATTGTCAATTACAACATATTATTCATGTTGTTTAACTATGTTTCAATTTGAAGAATTTTTTTAAAATTCATTTATTTTTTTATGCGAAGAACATTTAATGAACATTCAATTTTTCTAGCAACTTAAAGGTCAAAGCTTAAGTTTTTTTTTTTTTTTTTTTTTATCAAAATCATAACTTCAGCATCTTCGAGTTAAATAGAATAATTAAAAGGGAAGAATAGAGAGTTATTTGTATTAAATAAAATAAAATTCTTATTAGAATAGAATGTTATTCGTGTTAGAATAAAATGTTATTCGTATTAAATAGAATGTTATTCATATTAAATAGAATGTTATTCGTGTTAAAATAGAATGTTTTTCGTATTAAATGGAATGTTATTCGTATTAAAATATATTAGAAAAATAAATAAAAATATAGTAAAAAAACCCTTTAAATTATTACTTTCATTTAAGAGTGTAAAATTTTATGAATCTTCATGTATCATTTACGAATGTGAACTGATTAAAAAGAAATTTATTT
Source organism: Caerostris extrusa (assembly GCA_021605095.1). Lineage (NCBI taxonomy): Eukaryota > Metazoa > Arthropoda > Arachnida > Araneae > Araneidae > Caerostris > Caerostris extrusa. The sequence goes on from BPLR01016525.1 coordinate 133,000, forward strand.
AGAGCGAATTAATTTTAATTAATTGTTTTTAAATAAATGTCAACATAAATTCATTCGTTTTCTAAATATTAATACATAATATTGTTCTAAAAATGTCCAAACTTCATTTTTAATTGATAATTTGTTATCTTTTTGTTCATTGCATTTCAATTGAATTGTTATAAACATAATTTTTAAAAAATATTGCGTAATATTTATATCAAATAATTTGTCGTTTTCTCACAAACATAGTAATCTGATGTGTTATTGTTTTGACCTCAGAATTTTGTTTATACATTTTGGATTTTAAACTCTGACCTTCTCATAGCTTCGTAATCAATGGAGATTATTCAAGAAAGCTTTTACATTTCATCAACTTAACATAAACAGCCTACAAACAGCTGTCAAAATAATTTAAGGATAAGATTAGAACTATTTTTGGAACCTATGTTATTGAAAATAATATTATTTAAATTAAAAGTTAACGGATACAGATCGCCTTGCTTGACCTCAGTAAATATTGCTATTTTTTTATTTTGTTGAAATTTTGTTGAGAAAACTAGTCAACAAAGAGTCTGGCTGTATTGCTATCTTGTTCTTATTACCAATCATCAGTTTGTCAGATATACCTATAAATCATTGATTTTATCTAATAAAATTACTTTGATTTAGTCAATTTTTTTTAGGAATGATTTCGTTTCGATCTTATTTATCTTATAAATAATTTAGAAGCAACATCGAATGAAAGATAGTAATGAGAATTAGAAAATAGCAACTGCGGCAGGTTACATAATTGTATGATATGAATGTTTTTTTTTTTTATATATTGTTTCTTAATTTAAAAGAAATATTTAATCTAAATTGCATGAATGCTGTTAATTATCAACTAGATCTATTTTCGAATATTTGTATCCAAAATTCATCTTTTACCAAATAATGAAGAAATCAAAAGAAGCGAACTATATCTTCAAGCGGAAGGATACCGATTTCAACACTTGATTACAAACAATCTTAGAATGCAACGGGGTATGGAACTTTGTGTTGATAACATTATTCAAAATTGTGAAAGAACTGCATTTATTACATATGCTATTCATTTCTCAACGGTTGGTATATTGATCAATGAACAAAATTTTTATTATTGTTATTTAAAATTCAAATTATCAAATACCTCTACAATAATATTTAAAAAAAAACTGCTATCCATGAACAATGAGCATTTATCATAAACATATTATTTGCTGCATAAACAATACCAATATAAATAAATATGATCACAAAACGTTTGGAATGGATATTTTTAAAAAGTTGTATAAGTTTAGTAAGCATTAATAAATAAAAAAGTAGATAAACTTTCAAATTAGAGAATATTAAAATTCATAGCATAATTGTAATTCAAGCATACTCATGTTGGAAAGATATTGCATGAAGAAATTGCATGAAGAATTTTACAATAACAAGATATATGGGAAAAAAATGTAAACATGTATAACAAAGCACATAATGAAAATTAAAATCGGAAAAAAAAAATATGTTTAAAATAGTGGGATAATAAATATTGTTTAGGTTATTTGTGTTTCATTTTCATGTGCATTTTGTATTTATTTAAACTATCTTTATTCTTTCTTCCTTTATTATTTATTTAATTAAATTAAATTTATTTATTCATTATTATTATTATTATTTGCTGAACAAAATAAAGTATGTTAAACTGATCAATCTTTCAAACTAAGATATCATCTTTAAATTTTTTTGAGGGGAAAATTGATAGATAGGGTGAAGTAATTTAGAGCGGAACATTTTAAAAACATAGCAATATGCAAGTCATGTTTATAAGTTGACTAGAATTATAAAAAAAAAAAAAAGTTCCAACCTTTTATATAAATTTTGAATTTAATGAAAATAATGAATAAAAAAGTAAAACATAGAATAAAATTTTCAAATGGAATTATAATTAGTAATATATGCTTGAAACAATTCAGCTTAAAATTACATGGAATTCAGAATATTTTTCTCTTGGAAAGAGAATTTATATTATCACACCATATTTTTCACTTCCTTTTTCAGTATGGGCGCTCGAATTGGACTTAATACAAGATTAATAACATTCAATTGCGTATTTACTATATGAACCCTTTGAGCACACAGGCGGACAGGGAAACTGGTGGACTTGAAACCCTCCCAGGGCCATAAGTGAAAAAGTGTTCTTAATGTTTTAATTTTTTATGTATTTGAAACAAATTAGTGAGGCCTGATGGCCGAGTGACTAACGATCGGTGCCACAGGTTTCGGATCGAGTCTAGGCGGTGCCATGGATGTTTATATAGTAGCGGTTTGGAATATACTTTAAACCATAGCTCCCAGTCTAATAAGACTCTCGGTACCACAGGTATCGGGTTCGAATTCCGGCGGTGAAAGGGATGTTTGCAGTGGTTCGGAATCCACTTTTAAGCCGTAGATCCCGGTCTCATATGACCGTAGAGTTGCACAGAGCCCAATCAGACTTCTCACCCACATCGTTCCCAAACTGTAAAAGGGGCAACTCATCTCTATCACAGTGATGTGGTGTGGTGTAGTAGTATAATAAGACTGTTGGGCATAGGGCTGGAAACCTTACCCCGTAAAAAGGAAACATCTCTGTTTCGGAATCTACTAGTACAGACAGCCATGGTCCAATATGGACTGTAGTTCGGGGTGTTAGTTAGAGACAAACTGATGCAATATAAAAATTATTAAAAAAATATGAAGTTTCGACTTCAGATACATTTTCTATTACTTATAGTTTAGTATAACCTATTGAACTTTTTAAAACGGTGGCGCTTCATTTTGTTGAGTCTTATATTTAGGTAGCTTATACCGGTGTTTCGGGACGCCAAAATATCCCGTTTTCAGAAAGACTAAAAAAAAAAAAGGCACTAAAAATCAACAAGTCTGATGGTGGAGATGGGAACATGCCCATATGATGAAAGCAATACGTCTCCCACAAATGTAAAATGATCAGAAGACTGACAGATCTTTCAACATAGCAAAAGTGGGAGCAACGCTGTTAACAAAAAACTACAAATGCTGAGTTCTATAAAATAAGCAAGAATATTTGATGTACTGGACTTTGTTCTTTGCTAAATTAGAAACATCTCAATGACCAAATTTAATAAAAATGCCTATGTGGGGAGGAATATTCAGTTGGATGGAATGTATGGATTGGGCAATGGGTGTATTGATTGAAAAGGGTTTTATTGATATTCGTTGGATATTCACTTGGGAACTTGATGGCTGAATATCTGGCGCTCGGTGCCACAAGTTTCGAGTTCGAGTCCCGGATATTTGTAGTGGTTCAGAATCTACTTTGAACCGTAAGTCCTGGCCTAATATGACTGATGGAATAAGACTGACAACCCTACCCCGTTAAAAAGAAAACAACTCCTGTCTTGAAATCTGCCAGTAGATATAAGGTCATGGATTGCCATTTGGCTATTGCGCCAATAAAAAGAAGAAGAAGGATATTCACTTATTTCTAACGACAATACACCGCAAAAAGTAATTGAATGGATCTCTAGAAATGTTTCAAGCAATGAGAAATTGTTCAAACACTCTCACATTCACACTTTGAATTAATTTGATTCATATAAACTTTCGTATAAATTTTCAATGCATTTTGAAAATCTTTTTTTACAAAAGCATATGTGTGATCGACACAAATGCTTTGTTAAAAAAGGTTCTTCCTTCATATGAATAAGCTGTGAATGGGCGAAAAACATCATTGAAGGTGGCGATTCTTTAAGGCCAAAATAAATTGGAGAATTGTTTCCGAGAATTTCATAGTTATTTGAAATCAATACCAAAAATACCCACACAAGTTTTGTTTTAAAAATTAACGAAAAGCCACACAAATTATTTATGCTCAGAGTTCACTCCTGTTCTTTTCTTAATAAACAAAAGCTATGAAGAAATAAGAAATATGCGGGGTCTTTTGATACACATATCATTGTCTAAAATTAGTAGATGCCACGTTTTGAAGGGAAAAAGTCAAGAATGAATGTAATGAATTTTGTAGAAAATCGAGAAAATTTTCACTAGAGAGTCCAAATTGATTAGTTCGTTGTCTTTAATTCCCACCTAATTCATTTTCAGAATTATGATTATAAAACTTTCATCAGACGGAACCGAACTATGGCCGATTCATCAACTAGCTATGAATGTTTACATCCAAAGAATGAAATCACTCACAAGAAAATAAGTTCGATATTATCTTATATTTTATTTTCCGTTCAAGCCAAGTGGAAAAAATAAATACAACTTTAATCATTAAAATTATTGAAAAATGAAAAATCATCATAAATCTTTTATTCGCCTATTACCAAGACTGATATATTATCAGTGCGTAAAGTTCACGATAAAAAGAAAAAGAAAAAATACACTTACCAAAATAGATCAGCAGAAATAAAACACAAACAAAATCTTCTTCCAACTACTTGCTTACGTAATATTTATCAGAATAATCATACCCGAGATAGAGAATTTCTTTGTATTTATTGGCATTTTGCACTAAATGATCAGTGTCGTGTGCAAAGTTGCACCCGCCTCTTTGGTGTACCGTGTGCAAAAGTATATATGAAAAAAATGGGAGACGCATGGAATGAGTGCAAATGATTTGTGCTCATTGGCTGAAAAAGTAGCAAGAGCTCTTATTGTAGCCAATAGGAGAAAGAAGTGCATCAAAGCAATCTTATCAAATATTTCGAGATCAGACCTCTTGACATTATTGTGTGATAAAAAAAATGACAAGGTCAAATTTGATCTTCTCATAAAATTGTTGTTGTGATGTGATTGAGTTGAGTCAGTCATATTATGTTTACATTATCTAAACGAAAATTTTTATTTTGTTCTTTTATTTATTTATCGAATAAGGCGATCTTTTTTTTTCCATACTTTTATAAGATAAGACAGCTGTTTTTATTATTATTTTTTTTGTATTTATTCTATTTAATTAATTTAACAGAAAGATTTAGGAAACGAAAATTAAAAGCAAAACGAATTTTTATGCTTAAATTAACGATTCTCGATTTGTAAAGGAAAGAATTTTGCTATCAACTTTGTATGAAAAGTTGTTTATATCGAAGAACAATGTTTTTGTATCAACTGCATTTTCTTCCAGAAAATACTATACATATGAAGCAATTATTTACAAATGCGATTATTCCATTTTCTAAGAACAACACAGAGAACTACTTTCTGAAATTTCATTAATATAATAATTTTAGAAATTATCTTTTTTTTTTTTTTTTTTTTTTATTGTTCAATGTAATATTTAAAGGATAATTTTAAACTAAAAATAACCTGATCTATTCACAACACTAATATGAGAATAACTCGTCTGCTTTGCGGAAATAGAATCAAAGAATAGTTTTAAAATAAATTGTTTCTAAAGAATTCTCTAGTATAGGATGGATCAGGTTCTAAGACGCTCTGGGATTCTTGTTAAAAATCTCAGTACGTATGTATATATATATAATCTCAGTATGTATGTATTAATGTATTTTCCTAAAGAATTCCTAGTTTATGAATCAGGTTCTAACACGTGCATGATGTTCTTAAGAATGCATGTATGTATTCCTAAGAATGTATGTTCCTAAAGAATTTCCTAGTTTATGAATCAGGTTCTAACACGTGCATGAAGTTCTTAAGAATGCATGTATGTATTCCTAAGAATGTATGTTCCTAAAGAATTTCCTAGTTTATGAATCAGGTTCTAACACGTGCATGAAGTTCTTAAGAATGCATGTATGTATTCCTAAGAATGTATGTTCCTAAAGAATTTCCTAGTTTATGAATCAGGTTCTAACACGTGCATGAAGTTCTTAAGAATGCATGTATGTATTCCTAAGAATGTATGTTCCTAAAGAATTTCCTAGTTTATGAATCAGGTTCTAACACGTGCATGAAGTTCTTAAGAATGCATGTATGTATTCCTAAGAATGTATGTTCCTAAAGAATTTCCTAGTTTATGAATCAGGTTCTAACACGTGCATGAAGTTCTTAAGAATGCATGTATGTATTCCTAAGAATGTATGTTCCTAAAGAATTTCCTAGTTTATGAATCAGGTTCTAACACGAGCATGAAGTTCTTAAGAATGCATGTATGTATTCCTAAGAATGTATGTTCCTAAAGAATTTCCTAGTTTATGAATCAGGTTCTAACACGTGCATGAAGTTCTTAAGAATGCATGTATGTATTCAGGTTCTAACACATGCATGAGGTTCTAAGAATGTATGTTCCTAAAGTATGTTCTGCTAGTTTATGAATCAGGTTCTAACACGAGCATGAAGTTCTTAAGAATGCATGTATGTATTTCTAACAATAAACGTTCCTAAAGAATTCTCTAGTTTATAGATCAGATTCTACCACGCTCTTGAGGTTCTTGTTCATGACAAAAATTGCAGCAATACAATGTAATATCGAATGTTAAATAACATTTAATTAATCTTTGCAGATCTGTCTTAGAAAATTTGAACAAACAAGTTATTTTTGTGTACTTCTAATTTTTAACGATCACATTAGACACGCGCTTCAGTTTTAATGTATTATTCAACAACAGCTACATTTTATTTTGTTTAACGCAATTTTTGAAATGGAACATGCTTTTGAGCACTGAATAACGTAGAGATGAAAAAACACATTACACGGATTGGGATCCTGCATCCAGATTACCATGTTATTGACTTTATTTGACCTCTTAGTTAGTAATAAAATAGAAAACATTAAATGAAGTATTTTTTGATGTTTACGTATTAGTCTGCATGCCAGCGAATATTCAATCATAATAATCTCAACGTGAATTAAAATCCAATGACTGATCTCTTGTATTAAACTTTTGAACATATTTTTTTATTTAAAACATTATATGCAACCAACATTTTTGACCCGAAAAATTTTTCTTACATTTGGCAAAGGCTTAAACAATTGCCAACATGCAGTTCCTATTTTTAAATTCCTACTATTAGTTCACACTCTCCCTATATATATCTTGTTCAAATTTTCAATCGTTCATAAAATACTTTTTATTCATCCACTCAAGTTCAAATGCATTTTTTGAACTGGTACTGGATGACACTTGATGTTAATACAGTTTTTTTCAAATATTAGTTCATTCATTAAATTTAATTAATTAATTTGAGTTTTTTTTTTTATATTTAAGTTGCATGTATCTACCAATAGATGGCGCCATATGTAAGAGGAAAATTTCAACTTTATTTATAAAGGACTTTCTGTAATATAGTGAAAAAAAAATAGAATTGACTTATTTTTTTTTTTTTATATTACTTATTCTATTATATAAGTCTTTAATTTTTCATTAAACTAAAGTCGAACCATATTCAATGTTTTAATTTCTCATCAAAATCTGTCAAAAAAAAATATTACAAATTACATTTTTCAAAAAGCATCTATGGGTCACGTACAGTGCGTTCCTGTTCTATACAAGTTTACATTTATACAGCATTAGATCTAAATTTAATAGACGTTTTTTTTTTTTTTTTTGAGGGTATCAGTTTTCATTGTAGCCTGACTGTCAAAACATTGACTGTGCTTAGAAAATATTTCAGGTGGAATGCTCTAATTGTTGGGAACAAAAAGAAATACTTGCAAAAGTAAATTTTTATAACAAATATTTATATAAATTAGTTTACATAATCAAGGTTTCATAGAGTGCTCACCGTCATCGCCAACAAGTTAAGAGGCTCTCTCTGCAGAAGCAACTGCACCTGAAATCCATCGGCGATCCTGTTAGTCTGTTTGGTGCAGATTTATCATACATTAAAACAAAGAATTATGTCACATTTTATCATAATTCCCAGCATTGTAGAAAAAGTCTACGCATGTAGCTCAACATAAAATCTACAATTTTTATTATTTGGAGTTCATGTGGTGTTGTAATATTTTTGATTGAAAAAATCAACATATAACACCGTCAGTACAGTTTACTGTCTTTAAGAATACACACACACACACACACACACATATATATATATATATATATATGAGTGTGTGTGCGTGTGCACGCGCGCGTGTAAAGATAATTCAGTACTTTAGAATTCAGTATATATATATATATATATATATTATTTCCAATGGCAAGTTTACAGGACAACGGATGTCATAAAAAATAAATACAAAGAACAAGATACAAACAAGTGACTGCAGAGCTCCAAGAAACTCACATTGAGAGCCAGAGTGAAGGCCATAATTGTAGGTCCTTTTGCCGTATCAGACGTAGACCACAGTACACCACGAGGAAGTAGATCTACGTTGCACTCCATATATAATAAGAGCAAATGTTTTTCTTATGTTCATATTTTAATTTTAAATGGAAATTATTAAGTGGTATGATTTATTCCTGAGAATATAACATGAGAATTTTTTTAAAGAATACCATTTATTTTGATTGAATAATAACTTCGACAAATTATTCCAGAAAAACATAAAACTATTCAGTAGTAAAGAAACGATTTTTCATTTTTATACTAAACATATTTATAGATCAGATAAGCAAATATTATATTTTTATTTTATGGATGTATTAAAAGGGTTCTGATGGCCGAGTGACTAGGTTTCGGGTTCGAGTCCCAACTGTTGCAGTGATTCGGAATCCACTTTAAACCGTAGGTCTCGGTCTACTGTGGTTAGGAGCCTGACAGACGAGTGGCTAGCGCTCTGGCTCTTGGTACCACAGGTATCGGTTCGAATCCCGGTGGTGCCATGGATGCTTGTTGTGGTTCAGAATCCACTTTAAGCCGTAGGTCCCGGTCTCATATGACCGTATAGCGTCACAGAGCCCAATCAAACTTCTCACCCACATCATATTACCCAAATTGTATAGGGCAACTCATCTCTAGGCACAATGATGTGTGTGGTGTAGTAGTAATGCTGGTGGTCTAATGTGGCTGCAGAGCGTAGTGCTGACAATCCCTATCCTCCATAAAAAGAAATTATCTCCTGTCTCGAAATCTACCAGTAGGCAGACGGCTTTTGTCTGCCATGGAGCTGTTGCGCCACTGATGATGATGTATGTATTAAAAATTACCTTAAAGTTTTATCATTAAGGGAATAAAAATATTATTCCAAAATCTCCATCTTAGCCATAAATAAACCAGTTTAAGAACTTCTGTTTTGGCTTCATTTCCAGTTCTCACAATTTATTACAAAATTTATAATCATTGAATTACTTTGTGAAAAATGTTGCAACCATTTAAAAATATAATAATTGAATATATCATACAAGGGTTTATTTATTCTTTTTCAATTCCTACTATTAGTTCACACTCTCCCTATATATATTTATATATCTTGTTCAAATTTTCAATCATTAATAAAATATTTTTTTATTCATTCACTCAAGTTCAAAAACATTTTTTTAAACTTGTAGTGGTTATTTAAACTTGTAGTGATGTTAATACAGTTTTTTCAAATATTAATTCATTCATTAAATTTAATTAATTAATTTTAGTTTAAATACGATCAGTGGCGAAGCGTGTATATTGCTGGAAATTTTTTTTTTTTGAGATTCTTTTTCAATTCCTACTATTAGCTCACACTCTCCCTATATATATCTTGTTCAAATTTTCAATCGTTCGTAAAATACTTTTTATTCATCCACTCAAACATTTTTTTTTTTAACTTGTAGTGGATGACGAAGTTAATATAGTTTTTTCAAATATTAATTCATTAATTAATTAATTAATTTTAGTTTTTTTTAGATTTAATTTGCATGTATCTACCAATAGATGGCGCCAGAAGTAATTTGATTTATAAAGGACTTTATGCAATTTAGTGAAAAAAAAAGTAGGAATTGACTTTAAAAAATATTTTTTTTTTTTTATTACTTGTTCATTCTGGGTTTTAGTCTGAGTCAAGAAGGAAACTACATGGTAAATGAAACATGTGAATAAATGAGTAAGAGAGATGGAAAGTGTGTATGTGAGAGAATTTTTCTAACTTAAAAAATGAATGAAAATTATTTTTAAAGAACTTTCTGCAATATAGTGAAAAAGAAATTAAATTAGAAACGGAAAAAAAAAAAATAAATAGAAAGCGAATAAATAGTAACAAACAAAAAATAATAGTCAAACACCATATATAGAAAGAAAATTAAATTGCAGGAAATTAGCCTTCTATTTTGCGACTATATCTAATGACTGTCTCTTATTTTGTGATTCTGTCATATGTATATACATATTTATATTAATTGTAATTATTTAATAAAAGTAACTAAAATAAAAATTTTTCCTTGTTGACCTAAGTAGAAATTGACTTTTAAATTTTTTTTTTTTTTTTATATTACTTGTTTAAATTTTGTTCAAAACTTTTGTTTTCAAAATTAAAAAAATGTTCTTAAATATATATTTATTTTTTTTATTCAAATGATAGCTTATATATAGTTTATTTCTTAAGTTCCTAATTTAAAAACTTAAAATCACCATTGTTCGTATTTATTTAGTTTTTTTAATTGTTCTGTATTTCAAATAACTAAATTGTTTGTTTGTAAAAAAAAATTTAAATAATAATGCAGAATAGGGATGTGTAAAAATTTTTTGACATTTATTAATATTTGAATGGAAAGAATACTCATATATTTCAAGACAACACAAACATATCAATAGATATTTTTAAAGATTTTTTTAGTAAGATATCATATTTCTACTTTAAACATTTATAAATTCATAACAAATAAAATTCAATGCAAAAATCAGATTTTAAAATTATTTTATTTTCATTTTACATGAAAATATAAAGAGCTCTTGTTTTACATATTTTTTAGCATCTTAATGCTATCCGACAATTATTCATGAAATATGTAATACTACATATTTCATGCAGCCTGTACTGCATTAGGCAATGCAGCAGCTTCATTTTTGCTTCTGTTGCCCGCATGCGCAGTTGGTGCACTTGCACGATTCGCACGTGCAATTAGTGCAGTTGGTGCAACCACAAGGTCCAGGCATTTCTGAAATAAACAGAATATTAATAACTAAATAAAAACAGAATATCAATCAAAATCAAATCAAAGACACATTCGGTTGTAGTTATTTTTTTAATATATACAAATTCCTTTGTTTATGGAAAAAATTATAATTTTTAATAAGTAATAAGAAGTATATACTCTTTAATAATAACTACAAGAAGCCACTCATCACGGACTTCAACTGCCCTAGTAAGTTGACATCAGTTATTAGCAGACTCAGAACTAATCATTACAGAGGGATGAAGATTCTCCCAGACAAGACCAGGGAATGCATCCCCTGCAGAAATTGCCCCAACGCTTTCCTAACACCTAAGCACATTCTAGAGTGCCCAGCACTCACTCCCCATGTTTTGCAATTGGGTAGGGTGCCAATCGAGGCCAACTTAAGAGAAGTTCTGTATAGTGAAACAGCGCCTTGGCTAGTAGCGGCTGCTATTGTGAAGACTTTTGCCTTGATCTAACTTTGATAATAATATTTTAAATCCATGGACACGATAACAACAATAACTCTTTAATAAGTAATAAGAAGTATAATAAGTAGTAAAAAACGTTTTTGAAGAATTAAGACAATTAATAACGTTGTTAAATTAAATGGATACTAAAATTACATTGCATTTTAAATCGTTAGGTCCCGGTTTAATATGACTACTACTACATCGGACCACAACACTGCGCCTAGAGCTGAATTGCCCCTTTAAAGTTTGGGAATGATGTGGATGAGAAGTCAGATTGAGCTCTGTGACGCTCTATGGTCATATGAGACCGGGACCTACGGCTTAAAGTGGATTCCGAACCCCTACAAACATTCATGGCATCGCCAGGATTCGAGCCCAAAACCTACGGTACAGAGCAATAGCCCTCGCCATCAGGTTCCAAAAGGATGTAATAAACGCTACTAGAAATGATGACTAAAGGAACAGGTCTGGGTCGAACCTACAGCCTCGCTTCTGCAAGAACGACGTACATGACAACTGAACCTGGTTCGTCTGGTTTAATATGACTGTAAAACGTTGGGCGTAGGGCTCACAACTTCACCCTGTAAAACGAAAACATCTCCTGTCTCGAAATCTGCCAGTAGGCGGACGGCCTTGGCTCACCAGGGGCTGTAGGGCCAGGGAGTGAGTTAGTTAGTAAAAAGTAGTAAGTAGTTAGTTACTTTTTTTTTTTTTTTTTTTTTTTTTTTGCAATTGTAATATTTGTTTAAAATTTTAAATCATTATTTCGTTACATTTTTAAAAACCATTTTTTAAGTGTGTTTATGTTAATATCACCTGAAAGTATACTATAATTTCAAACATGTAAAATAAGAAATATAAATTCCTAGAAATTTCCTTTTATATTGCATACATTTTTTTCTCACAAACGTCAAGAAAAATTATGCAATTGCTTTTTATTTTAAGAATTTAATAAAAAAAAATCTCATAACTTTAACTATCATAGTCTTTAAACTATGTTATCAATTCTTAGCCCAGATTGTATGAGAGTGATTGCCCAATTTAATGTAAATATTTTTCCTTTACTGTTAAATGTATATTTGAGGCCAAATAAGAGCTATTTTTAGATCAGCTTTGAAGACTTTTTTTTTAATCAAAAATAGAACACAATAATTTAAATGCTTGTGATCATTAACTTTTTTTATAAATCATAATCATCAGGAATTGTTGGCATATATCTAAAAATATAATTAGCAATTATACGTAATTGTAATAATTAGTAATTATGTATAAAATGTCATTGTAATAATTAGTATTTATATATAAAATATAATTGTAATAAAACACATTTAAAAATAAAAGAATTAATTATAATAATTTAATTCATTAAATTAAAATTGCTATTAAAATATATGTGTTATTTTATATTTTACAATCATTAGTAAACATTCTAAAACATATAACAAACATTCTAAAAATAACATTCTCTTCGATTTTTTCTTTTTAATAGAACATTTATTATATTCTTAAATTTTAATTAAAAAAGTTTTTTTTCGAATTCTCATAAATTAAATATAAATCATTATTTCATCACCATTTCATAATTTTTATTACACTTGAAGCTTTCCAAAGATATTGTTTTCACTTAAAAAAAAATAATAATTTTGCAATTTTCATTTTCTTATAAATCAAAATATGAATAATCGTTTCAAAATTGTTCAATACATTTTAGAATTTTTGAAGTGAATGATTTTTTACAAATGAGATTTTTCAATAAATTATTAGATAAAATGAAATAAAAAAAAGAACAAGTAAATAAGGAATAAAAATAGAAAAATAAATTAATATTTATAAATGCTGTCATATCGAATTCATATAATCAGTCATGAAATATTTGGATAAAAAAATTAAATTAAATTTAAAAAAAAGGGAATAGTAATAAAATAAATTTAATTAAGTTTAAAAACAAGTTAACTGATTAAATATTAAATATTCAGAAATGAACTTAAAAAGTAAATTATACGAATAAATTGAAGGTACGTACATGTATGCATTCTTTTGAATTTTTAAGAATGAAATAAAAATTATTGATAAAACAGACTACATTGCATATGGAGGAGAATTTAAATCATTCAATTTCAATATTTTTTAAATTGTCAACAGTTTTTAGAAATTCTTCCAGATTAAACAACTTCGTTTAAATGTATAAACAAAAATCACACAAAAGTTTTCAGTATTAATTCAGTAATTGACTCAAAAATATCATTTAGAAAAATAATTAAATTAACTAAATATTAAAAAAAAAAATACAATCTTTATTTTTATAAGCTACATCGACCTTTTATAATTATGAATAAATCTTTGGAATAAAGATTTTTCTTATAAAAGATTAATGTATACACTTAAGTTAGTAATATTCTTTTGAGAGATAAAATACTAATATTTACTATTCTTGTTACACAAGAATTATAGAGAGAAAGTTTCCTATCCAGTTTGCATAGATTTGGTAACAGATACAATTTATAATATCATAATAATGTTTACGAACAAATATAATATATTATTATATATAATATTATAATAATGTTTACTTTTTTTTTGTTCATGAAAAATACACAGCGAAAAAGTTAAATTATTTTTAAAAACTTTATACATTACAAGAATTTGTGTTTAAAATGCTGAGACTAAACAAGAGGTGATAGTCTTTTTAAAAAAAAAAGAAAAATTAGAGTAAGAATGAATTAATAGTATACGATCGATGATTGTAACGACACTACTGAAAGATGAGTAAAATAAATAGAGAAATTAAAATATGAATTTATTTTATTCAATTTAATTTTTCTTTTCAAAAGAAAATATTTGACAATTCCATACCAAAAAAAAAAGTAGTTTTAAGTTTTATATTTTAAGCGGTGAAAGATAATATTATTTTTAGAAAAAACATAAAATAATCGAAAACTAAGCATGGACTTAAAACAAAGACATGAATCACACAAACAATTTATTCAAATTTGAAAAAAAGAAAATACTAATAAATGCACTGTAAGAAATAAACCGATCAATAAACTCAAATTTTAAATTTTTTATTGTTTTGCTTATAATTTTAAACATCGTTTTGAAACTTACTTTTAATTCAAATTAAAAGATTTGTCATAAAAATATTGCATCGCAATTTGAACTTTTTCAAAACAAAAAAAAAAAATTTATTTGCTTTAAAACAATTCTTTTAAATTTTTAGGAGCTTAATGCTAACTTATGATAAACGAAAAGTTCTTACCAAATATAAATTCAGCTAGTAAACACAATCTCCGCAAAGAAAAATACAATATCTTTTCTTTCTCTCTCAAAGATAACCTAGTCCCCACGTTTCTAACTGAATTTATTACACAGAAGAACGAGTTCTTTCGCCTTTTATTACCGATTTGAAGTTCACGTGAACGTTGTGCAAAGTTCAACTGATTCAGGAGTGTCGTGTGCAGAGCAATATAATTAAAATGGAATGTTCTGAAAACGAATGACCGATTACAACAAACGAATTCCATTGGTTGACTAATTGGTCCGAGTTTTAAAAGTCAGCCAATAGAATAACAGGAATTTCGAGTGGTATTAATACAATCTTTATGAAATAATTCTAGATCGGTCCATTAGACATGGTCAGATGATAAAATAAAAGAACAAAAATAAGGTCAGATTAATTGCTACAGATATTGCTCATCCTGTGAAAGTTCTGATTTAGTTTTCCATTCGCGTTACTCGACAATAGAACATCAGATTGTGTAAATTAAAAAAAAAAAATTAAATAACGAGTTTTAATGTTTATATTTTTTTGTTTATCAATCGTATATTATTTGTTTATCTATCTTATCCAGGGTGACGTCATAGATTCTATTTGAATAAGAAAATATCGTTTTGTGTATATTTTCGAGTCATTCAACTCTTTATTTTTCATTACATGTGGACGTATGTTATGATTAATTATTTATAGCTGGCATACATTGAAACACATTCATAACATTCAGTCACACCACTCTCTATTGTACAAAAGATTACAGTTTTTCTTTTTTTTTTTTTTTCTAAAAAGAAAAATGTTTTTTATTGGACTTTATAAAAATTTTATAATGTAAGATCCAGTTTTTGTTTCCAGTGAAGTGTAACACGTTATCCATTATATTAAGAGAAATAAAAATAGTGTTAAAACAATTAATAATAATAATAAATTAAATAGTTTTTAGATTTTATAACTCCACAATCAATTTACTACTACGATCAAAAATAAGACCAATCATTATTTTTTTTTTTTTCTTTCAAAAACCCTTTATTTACTCTTCCAAATTTATTTCATCACCTTCAAAGTAATCCTTCCGGACACAATGCACTTCTGGCAACTTTTTTTCAAACCTCAATGCATGCTAAAAAGTCATCGGCAGGGATGACCTTCAAAGCGAGTGGCGATTCACGTTGAATCTCTTCTTCAATCGACTCAAAATGGTGTCCTCGGAGTGGTCTTTGAGTTTGGGAACAGCCAGAAGTCGAACGGTGTGAATACGGTGGTTGTGAAACGATATGGTTTTCAATTTTGGGAGAAAAAGTCAAGAAGAATCAATGTGATGTGAGTTGGCGCATTCAGTGTTTTCGGTACCAATCGAGATTTGACGTGTTTGGGGCCCAAAATGAAATTTACCGATCCTTTTGAAATTCCAACATCCTCAACAAGATCTCTAATTGTAAATCGACGGTTTGCAAGCACCAAATCTTTCATTTTTTTGGACGTGAGCTTCGCCGGTTGAGGTGGATGGTCGACCAGAGGGTTCTTCGGGGCTCTTCGACTACAACGCGTTCTCTGCCTTCTTTGAACTGTTAATACCACTTTGCAAACATTTCTTTCCGATATAGGAATGCTCACTGAATGCCTTCTGCAACATTCTATACGTTTCCGCAAACAAAATTTAAAAGCAAGTTCTTTGCTCAATTGATTCAGACATTTCAAAAATCGGCGGAATCAGTTTTAGCGTCTCACAAAGCCTAGCGTAACTCAAACCCTAAATGAATATTTTGACGTCAAATTTCACACAGATGTCAAGGACAGTGACAGCAACTCAAAAGAAAGAAAAATTGAAATTCCATAATTTCAGGGAATTTTCAATTGAAAATGGGTCTTACTTTTGGACACAGTAGTACATTGCACAAGGAAAAAAAAAAAAGGTGAAAAGTTTATGGTAAATATTTTCACAATTTCTGTTATTAAAAGATTATTGATTCTATTTCGATCTTATATTTGCAGTTAACAATAAAAAATTTTTTTTGGAATAATAATCTGTTGCATAATATTTTGTTATTAATAACCTGTTGGCTATAAATAATAATTAATAATAAAATAATACAACTGGTCTCTCCCCCTATTTCTTTTTTTTTAAGTAGAATTAAAAAATAAATAAACAGTAATTGAATAATGAATAAACATAATAAATCTGTTCCGATGATTTCTTATGAATAATTTGGTGACTATAATAATAAATAATAAAATAATTCGACTGATTCCCCCCCCTCTCTTTTCAATTCCTTCTATTAGCTCACACTCTCCCTATATATATCTTGTTCAAATTTTCAATCGTTCATAAAATACTTTTATTCATCCCCTCACGTTCAAATACATTTTTTTTGAACATTCATTAAATTTAATTAATTAATCTTAGTTTTATTTTAGATTTAAGTTGCATATATCTACCAATAGATGGGGCCAGATAAACTTAAAAAAATGAATGAAAATTATTTATAAAAGAACTCCTTTTCTGTAATATAGTGGGGAAAAAAAGTAGGAATTGACTTAAAATTTTTTTTTTATATTACTTGTTTAAGTAGAATTAAAAATAAATAAACAGTAATTGAATAATAAATCTGTTCCCATGTTTTTGTTATGAATAATTTGTTGACTATAATAATTAATAATAAAATAATTCGACTGGTTTCCCCCCATTTTTAAGTAGAATTGAAAAATAAATTTTTTTTTTTTTTTAATTTCTAGAAAATGAGAAATTTTTAGAAATGACAAATAACATTATAAAAATTATTTTGCTTAAAACACAATATTGATATAGAACAGGGGTGGCCAACCCAAATGATCTTGCAGGCCACTTCGGAAAAGCATCTAATTCCCGGGCCGCATATTAAATTATATATCTCCCATATTAGATTTAGACCCATTATAGACATTTTTGAGGAGTGAAAAATTGAAACTTGATGAGTTATTATTTTGTGTAAAGAAATTCTAAGAAATATATTGTAAAAAATATATATATAACACTAAAAATGAAATACAAAAATATATAAATATAAACGAAATAAAAAATGAAATCATTAAAAAATATTTATTTTACTAATACAATATTTGTTTCTCCACTCTTCACTTAACTTTGCAAATCGATCTCAATTTGGATATTGGCACGCCGTAATGGGTGTTGGTGGTTAGCGTCCGTTATGTTTGAGCTTGTTTTGTGTTGGTCAATTTCATTTTCGAAAAAAAACGATTCGCAGGTGTAAAGTTGAACCAAAAGCTCTAATAACTTCAACTAAAGAGTCTGGTTTGCTCTGCTATCAACAATCAACTG